>JANJGN010002026.1:0-91906 GCA_026770705.1 Isurus oxyrinchus
TCCCAGGAATCCTGCACCAACGCAGCCGCCCTTTCCCGTGCGGAGGTTACTGTTCGACCGTCCCCTCCCGTCCCTCTGCGGCATCAGCTGTAACATCGAGTGCAAACCCCTCCCACACTGACTCGTCTCAACACCTGGATTCCGGTGGGTCTCCCAATGAATCCCAATCCCAGGGCCGGCTGGGTCCATGCTGGAGACTGCATGTTCGCCACCTCCCACAGACAAACATCCTCGCTTACTGTCCATCAACTCACAATAAAAAATAACCTTCCAAACAACTGTTTCTCCACGCGTCTTAATCTGAGCAACGGAGTATATCAGCATCTGGCAGTGCAACTGCGTGAAGGAACACTCCTTTAATAGTGATTTCAGTGTGTGTGAGTCCGGGTGTGAAGGAACACTCCTTTAATAGTGATTTCAGTGTGTGTGTGTCCGGGTGTGAAGGAACACTCCTTTAATAGTGATTTCAGTGTGTGTGAGTCCGGGTGTGAAGGAACACTCCTTTAATAGTGATTTCAGTGTGTGTGAGTCCGGGTGTGAAGGAACACTCCTTTAATAGTGATTTCAGTGTGTGTGTGAGTCCGGGTGTGAAGGAACACTCCTTTAATAGTGATTTCAGTGTGTGTGTGAGAGCCTGGGTGTGAAGGAACACTCCTTTAATAGTGATTTCAGTGTGTGTGAGCGCGGGTGTGAAGGAACACTCCTTTAATAGTGATTTCAGTGTGTGTGAGTCTGGGTGTGAAGGAACACTCCTTAATAGTGATTTCAGTGTGTGTGAGAGACTGGGTGTGAAGGAACACTCCTTTAATAGTGATTTCAGTGTGTGTGAGTCCGGGTGTGAAGGAACACTCCTTTAATAGGGATTTCAGTGTGTGTGTGAGAGCCCGGGTGTGAAGGAACACTCCTTTAATAGTGATTTCAGTGTGTGTGAGCCCGGGTGTGAAGGAACACTCCTTTAATAGTGATTTCAGTGTGTGTGAGTCCGGGTGTGAAGGAACACACCTTTAATAGTGATTTCAGTGTGTGTGAGTCCGGGTGTGAAGGAACACGCCTTTAATAGTGATTTCAGTGTGTGTGTGAGTCCGGGTGTGAAGGAACACTCATTTAATAGTGATTTCAGTGTGTGTGTGAGAGCCTGGGTGTGAAGGAACACTCCTTTAATAGTGATTTCAGTGTGTGTGAGCCCGGGTGTGAAGGAACACTCCTTTAATAGTGATTTCAGTGTGTGTGTGAGAGCCCGGGTGTGAAGGGAACACTCCTTTAATAGTGATTTCAGTGTGTGTGAGTCCGGGTGTGAAGGAACACTCCTTTAATAATGATTTCAGTGTGTGTGAGACCGGGTGTGAAGGAACACTACTTTAATAGTGATTTCAGTGTGTGTGAGTCCGGGTGTGAAGGAACACTCCTTTAATAATGATTTCAGTGTGTGTGAGAGTCTGGGTGTGAAGGAACACTCCTTTAATAGTGATTTCAGTGTGTGTGTGTGAGTCCGGGTGTGAAGGAACACTCCTTTAATAGTGATTTCAGAGTGTGTGTGAGTCCGGGTGTGAAGGAACACTCCTTTAATAGTGATTTCAGTGTGTATGTGAGTCCGGGTGTGAAGGAACACTCCTTTAATAGTGATTTCAGTCTGTGTGAGTGCGGGTGTGAAGGAACACTCCTTTAATAGTGATTTCAGTCTGAGTGAGTGCGGGTGTGAAGGAACACTCCTTTAATAGTGATTTCAGTGTGTGTGAGTCCGGGTGTGAAGGAACACTCCTTTAATAGTGATTTCAGTGTGTGTGAGCCCGGGTGTGAAGGAACACTCCTTTAATAGTGATTTCAGTGTGTGTGAGTCCGGGTGTGAAGGAACACACCTTTAATAGTGATTTCAGTGTGTGTGAGTCCGGGTGTGAAGGAACACTCCTTTAATAGTGATTTCAGTGTGTGTGTGTGAGTCCGGGTGTGAAGGAACACTCATTTAATAGTGATTTCAGTGTGTGTGTGAGAGCCTGGGTGTGAAGGAACACTCCTTTAATAGTGATTCAGTGTGTGTGAGCCCGGGTGTGAAGGAACACTCCTTTAATAGTGATTTCAGTGTGTGTGAGTCTGGGTGTGAAGGAACACTCCTTTAATAGTGATTTCAGTGTGTGTGAGAGACCGGGTGTGAAGGAACACTCCTTTAATTATGATTTCAGTGTGTGTGAGTCCGGGTGTGAAGGAACACTCCTTTAATAGTGATTTCAGTGTGTGTGTGAGAGCCCGGGTGTGAAGGAACACTCCTTTAATAGTGATTTCAGTGTGTGTGAGCCCGGGTGTGAAGGAACACTCCTTTAATAGTGATTTCAGTGTGTGTGAGTCCGGGTGTGAAGGAACACTCCTTTAATAATGATTTCAGTGTGTGTGAGACCGGGTGTGAAGGAACACTCCTTTAATAGTGATTTCAGTGTGTGTGTGTGAGTCCGGGTGTGAAGGAACACTCCTTTAATAGTGATTTCAGAGTGTGTGTGAGTCCGGGTGTGAAGGAACACTCCTTTAATAGTGATTTCAGTGTGTATGTGAGTCCAGGTGTGAAGGAACACTCCTTTAATAGTGATTTCAGTCTGTGTGAGTGCGGGTGTGAAGGAACACTCCTTTAATAGTGATTTCAGTCTGTGTGAGTGCGGGTGTGAAGGAACACTCCTTTAATAGTGATTTCAGTCTGTGTGAGTGCGGGTGTGAAGGAACACTCCTTTTATAGTGATTTCAGTGTGTGTGTGAGTCCGGGTGTGAAGGAACACTCCTTTAATAGTGATTTCAGTGTGTGTGAGCCCGGGTGTGAAGGAACTCTCCTTTAATAGTGATTTCAGTCTGTGTGAGTGCGGGTGTGAAGGAACACTCCATTAACAGTGATTTCAGTGTGTGTGTGAGTCCGGGTGTGAAGGAACACTCCTTTAATAGTGATTTCAGTGTGTGTGAGTCCGGGTGTGAAGGAACACTCCTTTAATAGTGATTTCAGTGTGTGTAAGTCCGGGTGTGAAGGAACACTCCTTTAATAGTGATTTCAGTGTGTGTGAGCCCGGGTGTGAAGGAACACTCCTTTACTAGTGATTTCAGTGTGTGTGAGTCCGGGTGTGAAGGAACACTCCTTTAATAGTGATTTCAGTGTGTGTGAGTCCGGGTGTGAAGGAACACTCCTTTAATAGTGATTTCAGTGTGTGTGTGAGTCCGGGTGTGAAGGAACACTCCTTTAACAGTGATTTCAGTGTGTGTGAGACCAGGTGTGAAGGAACCACTCCTTTAATAGTGATTTCAGTGTGTGTGAGTCCGGGTGTGAAGGAACACTCCTTTAACAGTGATTTCAGTGTGTGTGTGAGTCCGGGTGTGAAGGAACACTCCTTTAACAGTGATTTCAGTGTGTGTGTGTGAGCCCGGGTGTGAAGGAACACTCCTTTAATAGTGACTTCAGTGTCTGTGAGTCCAGGTGTGAAGGAACTCTCCTTTAATAGTGATTTCAGTGTGTGTGTGAGCCTGGGTGTGAAGAAACACTCCTTTAATAGTGATTTCAGTGTGTGTGAGCCCGGGTGTGAAAGAACACTGCTTTAATAGTGATTTCAGTGTGTGAGAGCCTGGGTGTGAAGGAACACTCCTTTAATAGTGATTTCAGTATGGGTGAGACCAGGTGTGAAGGAACACTCCTTTAATAGTGTTTTCAGTGTGTATGAACCCGGGTGTGAAGGAACTCTCCTTTAATATTGATTTCAGTGTGTGAGTGAGTCCGGGTGTCAAGGAACACTCCTTTAACAGTGATTTCAGTGTGTGTGTGTGAGCCCGGGTGTGAAGGAACACTCCTTTAATAGTGATTTCAGGGTATGTGAGTCCAGGTGTGAAGGAACACTCCTTTAATAGGGATTTCAGTGTGTGTGTGCGCCCGGGTGTGAAGGAACACTCCTTTAATAGTGATTTCAGTGTGTGTGAATCTGGGTGTGAGGGAACACTCCTTTAATAGTGATTTCAGTATGGGTGAGACCAGGTGTGAAGGAACACTCCTTTAATAGTGTTTTCAGTGTGTGTGAACCCGGGTGTGAAGGAACTCTCTTTTAATAGTGATTTCAGTGTGTGTGTGAGTCCGGGTGTGAAGAACACTCCTTTAATAGTGATTTCAGTGTGTGTGTGAGCCTGGGTGTGAAGGAACACTCCTTTTACAGTGATTTCAGTGTGTGTGTGAGTCCGGGTGTGAAGGAACACTCCTTTAATAGTGATTTCAGTGTGTGTGAGTCCGGGGGTGAAGGAACACTCCTTTAATAGTGATTTCAGTGTGTGTGAGCCCGGGTGTGAAGGAACACTCCTTTAATAGTGATTTCAGTGTGTGTGAGTCCGGGTGTGAAGGAAACTTCCTTTAATAGTGATTTCAGTGTTTGTGTGTGAACCCGGGTGTGAAGGAACTCTCCTTTAATAGTGATTTCAGTGTGTATGTGAGACCAGGTGTGAAGGAACACTCCTTTAATAGTGTTTTCAGTGTGTGTGAACCCGGGTGTGAAGGAACTCTCTTTTAATAGTGATTTCAGTGTGTGTGTGAGTCCGGATGTGAAGGAACACTCCTTTAATAGTGTTTTCAGTGTGTGTGAGCCCGGGTGTGAAGGAACACTCCTTTAATAGTGAATTCAGTGTGTGTGTGAGTCCAGGTGTGAAGGAACACTCCTTTAATAGTGATTTCAGTGTGTGTGAGTCCGGGTGTGAAGGAACACTCCTTTAATATTGATTTCAGTGTGTGTGAGTCCGGGTGTGAAGGAACACTCCTTTAATAATGATTTCAGTGTGTGTGTGAGCCTGGGTGTGAAGGAACACTCCTTTAAGAGAGATTTCAGTGTGTGTGTGAGTCCAGGTGTGAAGGAACTCTCCTTTAATAGTGATTTCAGCGTGTGTGAGTCCGGGTGTGAAGGAACACACCTTTAATAGTGATTTCAGTGTGTGTGAGTCCGGGTGTGAAGGAACACTCCTTTAATAGTGATTTCAGTGTGTGTGAGCCCGGGTGTGAAGGAACAATATTTTAATAGTGATTTCTGTGTGTGTGAGTCCGGGTGTGAAGGAACACTCCTTTAATAGTGATTTCAGTGTGTGTGTGTGTCCGGGTGTGAAGGAACACTCCTTTAATAGTGATTTCAATGTGTGTGAGCCCGGGTGTGAAGGAACACTCCTTTAATAGTGATTTCAGTGTGTGTGAGTCCGGGTGTGAAGGAAACTTCCTTTAATAGTGATTTCAGTGTTTGTGTGTGAACCCGGGTGTGAAGGTACACTCCTTTAATAGTGATTTCAGTATGGGTGAGACCAGGTGTGAAGGAACACTCCTTTAAAAGTGTTTTCAGAGTGTGTGAACCCGGGTGTGAAGGAACGCTCTTTTAATAGTGATTACAGTGTGTGTGTGAGTCCGGGTGTGAAGGAACACTCCTTTAATAGTGATTTCAGTGTGTGTGTGAGCCTGGGTGTGAAGGAACACTCCTTTAACAGTGATTTCAGTGTGTGTGTGAGTCCGGGTGTGAAGGAACACTCCTTTAATAGTGATTTCAGTGTGTGTGAGTCCGGGTGTGAAGGATCACTCCTTTAATAGTGATTTCATTGTGTGTGAGCCCGGGTGTGAAGGAACACTCCTTTAATAGTGATTTCAGTGTGTGTGAGTCCGGGTGTGAAGGAAACTTCCTTTAATATTGATTTCAGTGTTTGTTTGTGAACCCGGGTGTGCAGGAACTCTCCTTTAATAGTGATTTCAGTGTGTATGTGAGACCAGGTGTGAAGGAACACTCCTTTAATAGTGAATTCAGTGTGTGTGTGAGTCCAGGTGTGAAGGAACACTCCTTTAATAGTGATTTCAGTGTGTTGAGCCCGGGTGAGACGGAACTCTCCTTTAATAGTGATTTCAGTGTGTGTGTGAGTCCGGGTGTGAAGGAACACTCCTTTAATATTGATTTCAGTGTGTGTGAGTCCGGGTGTGAAGGAACTCTCCTTTAATAATGATTTCAGTGTGTGTGTGAGCCTGGGTGTGAAGGAACACTCCTTTAAGAGAGATTTCAGTGTGTGTGTGAGTCCAGGTGTGAAGGAACTCTCCTTTAATAGTGATTTCAGTGTGTGTGAGTCCGGGTGTGAAGGAACACACCTTTAATAGTGATTTCAGTGTGTGTGAGTCCGGGTGTGAAGGAACACTCCTTTAATAGTGATTTCAGTGTATGTGAGCCCGGGTGTGAAGGAACAATATTTTAATAGTGATTTCTGTGTGTGTGAGTCCGGGTGTGAAGGAACACTCCTTTAATAGTGATTTCAGTGTGTGTGTGTGTGTCCGGGTGTGAAGGAACACTCCTTTAATAGTGATTTCAATGTGTGTGAGCCCGGGTGTGAAGGAACACTCCTTTAATAGTGATTTCAGTGTGTGTGAGTCCGGGTGTGAAGGAAACTTCCTTTAATAGTGATTTCAGTGTTTGTGTGTGAACCCGGGTGTGAAGGTACACTGCTTTAAGAGTGATTTCAGTATGGGTGAGACCAGGTGTGAAGGAACACTCCTTTAATAGTGTTTTCAGAGTGTGTGAACCCGGGTGTGAAGGAACTCTCTTTTAATAGTGATTACAGTGTGTGTGTGAGTCCGGGTGTGAAGGAACACTCCTTTAATAGTGATTTCAGTGTGTGTGTGAGCCTGGGTGTGAAGGAACACTCCTTTAACAGTGATTTCAGTGTGTGTGTGAGTCCGGGTGTGAAGGAACACTCCTTTAATAGTGATTTCAGTGTGTGTGAGTCCGGGTGTGAAGGATCACTCCTTTAATAGTGATTTCATTGTGTGTGAGCCCGGGTGTGAAGGAACACTCCTTTAATAGTGATTTCAGTGTGTGTGAGTCCGGGTGTGAAGGAAACTTCCTTTAATATTGATTTCAGTGTTTGTTTGTGAACCCGGGTGTGCAGGAACTCTCCTTTAATAGTGATTTCAGTGTGTATGTGAGACCAGGTGTGAAGGAACACTCCTTTAATAGTGATTTCAGTGTGTGTGTGAGCCCGGGTGTGAGGGAACACTCCTTTAATAGTGATTTCAGTGTGTGTGTGAGCCTGGGTGTGAAGGAACACTCCTTTAAGAGAGATTTCAGTGTGTGTGAGTCCGGGTGTGAAGGAACACTTCTTTAATAGTGATTTCAGTGTGTGTGTGAGTCTGGGTGTGAAGGAACACTCCTTTAATAGTGATTTCAGTGTGTGTGAGTCCGGGTGTGAAGGAACACACCTTTAATAGTGATTTCAGTGTGTGTGAGTCCGGGTGTGAAGGAACACTCCTTTAATAGTGATTTCAGTGTGTGTAAGTCCGGGTGTGAAGGAACACTCCTTTAATAGTGATTTCAGTGTGTGTGAGCCCGGGTGTGAAGGAACACTCCTTTACTAGTGATTTCAGTGTGTGTGAGTCCGGGTGTGAAGGAACACTCCTTTAATAGTGATTTCAGTGTGTGTGAGTCCGGGTGTGAAGGAACACTCCTTTAATAGTGATTTCAGTGTGTGTGAGACCAGGTGTGAAGGAACACTCCTTTAACAGTGATTTCAGTGTGTGTGTGAGTCCGGGTGTGAAGGAACACTCCTTCAATAGTGATTTCAGTGTGTGTGAGTCCGGGTGTGAAGGAACACTCCTTTAATAGTGATTTCAGTGTGTGTGAGTCCGGGTGTGAAGGAACACTCCTTTAATAGTGATTTCAGTGTGTGTGAGTCCGGGTGTGAAGGAACACTCCTTTAATAGTGATTTCAGTGTGTGTGAGACCCGGTGTGAAGGAACCACTCCTTTAATAGTGATTTCAGTGTGTGTGTGTGCCCGGGTGTGAAGGAACACTCCTTTAACAGTGATTTCAGTGTGTGTGTGAGTCCGGGTGTGAAGGAACACTCCTTTAACAGTGATTTCAGTGTGTGTGTGTGAGCCCGGGTGTGAAGGAACACTCCTTTAATAGTGACTTCAGTGTCTGTGAGTCCAGGTGTGAAGGAACTCTCCATTAATAGTGATTTCAGTGTGTGTGTGAGCCTGGGTGTGAAGAAACACTCCTTTAATAGTGATTTCAGTGTGTGTGAGCCCGGGTGTGAAAGAACACTCCTTTAATAGTGATTTCAGTGTGTGTGAGCCTGGGTGTGAAGGACCACTCCTTTAATAGTGATTTCAGTGTGTGTGAGCCCGGGTGTGAAGGAACTCTCCTTTAATAGTGATTTCAGTGTGTGTGAGCCCGGGTGTGAAGGAACTCTCCTTTAATAGTGATTTCAGTGTGTGTGAGCCCGGGTGTGAAGGAACTCTCCTTTAATAGTGATTTCAGTGTATGTGAGTCCGGGTGTGAAGGAACACTCCTTTAATAGTGATTTCAGTATGGGTGAGACCAGGTGTGAAGGAACACTCCTTTAATAGTGTTTTCAGTTTGTGTGAACCCGGGTGTGAAGGAACTCTCCTTTAATATTGATTTCAGTGTGTGAGTGAGTCCGGGTGTCAAAGAACACTCCTTTAACAGTGATTTCAGTGTGTGTTTGTGCCCGGGTGTGAAGGAACACTCCTTTAATAATGATTTCAGTGTGTGTGAATCTGGGTGTGAGGGAACACTCCTTTAATAGTGATTTCAGTGTGTGTGAGACCGCGTCTGAAGGAACACTGCTTTAATAGTGATTTCAGTGTGTGTGAGTCCGGGTGTGATGGAACACTCCTTTAATAGTGATTTCAGTGTGTGTGTGAGTCTGGGTGTGAAGGAACACTCCTTTAACAGTGATTACATTGTGTGTGAGTCCGGGTGTGAAGGAACACTCCTTTAACAGTGATTTCAGTGTGTGTGAGACCGGATGTGAAGGAACAATCCTTTAATAGTGATTTCAGTGTGTGTGAGACCGGGAGTGAAGGAACACTCCTTTAATAGTGATTTCAGTGTGTGTGTGAGTCCGGGTGTGAAGGAACACTCCTTTAACAGTGATTACATTGTGTGTGAGTCCGTGTGTGAAGCAACACTCCTTTAACAATGATTTCAGTGTGTGTGTGTCCGGGTGTGAAGGAAACTTCCTTTAATAGTGATTTCAGTGTTTGTGTGTGAACCCGGGTGTGAAGGAACTCTCCTTTAATAGTGATTTCAGTATAGGTGAGACCAGGTGTGAAGGAACACTCCTTTAATAGTGTTTTCAGTGTGTGTGAACCCGGGTGTGAAGGAACTCTCTTTTAATAGTGATTTCAGTGTGTGTGTGAGTCCGGGTGTGAAAGAACACTCCTTTAATAGTGATTTCAGTGTGTGTGTGAGCCTGGGTGTGAAGGAACACTCCTTTACCAGTGATTTCAGTGTGTGTGTGAGTCCGGGTGTGAAGGAACACTCCTTTAATAGTGATTTCAGTGTGTGTGAGTCCGGGTGTGAAGGAACACTCCTTTAATAGTGATTTCAGTGTGTGTGAGCCCGGGTGTGAAGGAACACTCCTTTAATAGTGATTTCAGTGTGTGTGAGTCCGGGTGTGAAGGAAACTTCCTTTAATAGTGATTTCAGTGTTTGTGTGTGAACCCGGGTGTGAAGGAACTCTCCTTTAATAGAGATTTCAGTGTGTATGTGAGACCAGGTGTGAAGGAACAGTCCTTTAATAGTGTTTTCAGTGTGTGTGAACCCGGGTGTGAAGGAACTCTCTTTTAAGAGTGATTTCAGTGTGTGTGTGTGAGTCCGGATGTGAAGGAACACTCCTTTAATAGTTTTTTCAGTGTGTGTGAGCCCGGGTGTGAAGGAACACTCCTTTAATAGTGAATTCAGTGTGTGTGTGAGTCCAGGTGTGAAGGAACACTCCTTTAATAGTGATTTCAGTGTGTTGAGCCCGGGTGAGAAGGAATACTCCTTTAATAGTGATTTCAGTGTGTGTGTGAGCCCGGGTGTGAAGGAACACTCCTTTAAGAGAGATTTCAGTGTGTGTGAGTCCAGGTGTGAACGAGCTCTCCTTTAATAGTGATTTCAGTGTGTGTGAGTCCGGGTGTGAAGGAACACACCTTTAATAGTGATTTCAGTGTGTGTGAGTCCGGGTGTGAAGGAACACTCCTTTAATAGTGATTTCATTGTGTGTGAGTCCGGGTGTGAAGGAACACTCCTTTAATAGTGATTTCAGTGTGTGTGTGAGTCCGGGTGTGAAGGATCACTCCTTTAATAGTGATTTCAATGTGTGTGAGCCCGGGTGTGAAGGAACACTACTTTAATAGTGATTTCTGTGTGTGTGAGTCCGGGTGTGAAGGAACACTCCTTTAATAGTGATTTCAGTGTGTGTGTGAGTCCGGGTGTGAAGGAACACTCCTTTAATAGTGATTTCAATGTGTGTGAGCCCGGGTGTGAAGGAACACTCCTTTAATAGTGATTTCAGTGTGTGTGAGTCCGGGTGTGAAGGAAACTTCCTTTAATAGTGATTTCAGTGTTTGTGTGTGAACCCGGGTGTGAAGGAACACTCCTTTAATAGTGATTTCAGTATGGGTGAGACCAGGTGTGAAGGAACACTCCTTTAATAGTGTTTTCAGTGTGTGTGAACCCGGGTGTGAAGGAACTCTCTTTTAATAGTGATTTCAGTGTGTGTGTGAGCCTGGGTGTGAAGGAACACTCCTTTAACAGTGATTTCAGTGTGTGTGTGAGTCCGGGTGTGAAGGAACACTCCTTTAATAGTGATTTCAGTGTGTGTGAGTCCGGGTGTGAAGGAACACTCCTTTAATAGTGATTTCATTGTGTGTGAGCCCGGGTGTGAAGGAACACTCCTTTAATAGTGATTTCAGTGTGTGTGAGTCCGGGTGTGAAGGAAACTTCCTTTAATATTGATTTCAGTGATTGTGTGTGAACCCGGGTGTGAAGGAACTCTCCTTTAATAGTGATTTCAGTGTGTATGTGAGACCAGGTGTGAAGGAACACTCCTTTAATAGTGTTTTCAGTGTGTGTGAACCCGAGTGTGAAGGAACACTCCTTTAATAGTGATTTCAGTATGTGTGTGAGTCCGGATGTGAAGGAACACTCCTTTAAAAGTGTTTTCAGTGTGTGTGAGCCCGGGTGTGAAGGAACACTCCTTTAATAGTGATTTCAGTGTGTGTGTGAGCCTGGGTGTGAAGGAACACTCCTTTAAGAGACATTTCAGTGTGTGTGAGTCCGGGTGTGAAGGAACACTTCTTTAATAGTGATTTCAGTGTGTGTGATTCCAGGTGTGAAGGAACACTCCTTTAATAGTGTTTTCAGTCTGTGTGAGCCCGGGTGTGAAGGAACACTCCTTTAATAGTGATTTCAGTGTGTGCGTGAGCCTGGGTGTGAAGGAACACTCCTTTAATAGTGATTTCAGTGTGTGTGTGAGCCTGGGTGTGAAGGAACACTCCTTTAATAGTGATTTCAGTGTCTGTGTGAGTCCGGGTGTGAAGGAACACTGCTTTAATAATGATTTCAGTGTGTGTGTGAGTCCGGGTGTGAAGGAACACTCCTTTAATAGTGATTTCAGTGTGTGTGTGGGTCTGGGTGTGAAGGAACACTCCGTTAATAGTGATTTCAGTCTGTGTGAGTCCGGGTGTGAAGGAACACTCCTTTCATAGTGATTTCAGTGTGTGTGAGTCCGGGTGTGAAGGAACACTCCTTTAATAGTGATTTCAGTGTGTGTGAGTCCGGGTGTGAAGGAACACTTCTTTAATAGTGATTTCAGTGTGTGTGTGAGTCTGGGTGTGAAGGAACACTCCTTTAATAGTGATTTCAGTGTGTGTGATTCCAGGTGTGAAGGAACACTCCTTTCCCAGTGATTTCAGTGTGTGTGTGAGTCTGGGTGTGAAGGAACACTCCTTTAATAGTGATTTCAGTCTGTGTGAGCCCGGGTGTGAAGGAACACTCCTTTAATAGTGATTTCAGTGTGTGTGAGTCTGGGTGTGAAGGAACACTCCTTTAATAGTGATTTCAGTGTTTGTGAGTCCGGGTGTGAAGGAACACTTCTTTAATTGTGATTTCAGTGTGTGTGTGAGTCTGGGTGTGAAGGAACACTCCTTTAATAGTGATTTCAGTGTGTGTGATTCCAGGTGTGAAGGAACACTCCTTTAATAGTGATTTCGTTGTGTGTGAGCCTGGGTGTGAAGGAACACTCCTTTAAGAAAGATTTCAGTGTGTGTGAGTCCGGGTGTTAAGGACCACTTCTTTAATAGTGATTTCAGTGTGTGTGTGAGTCTGGGTGTGAAGGAACACTCCTTTAATAGTGATTTCAGTGTGTGTGAGTCCGGGTGTGAAGGAACACAGCTTTAATAGTGATTTCAGTGTGTGTGAGTCCGGGTGTGAAGGAACACTCCTTTAATAGTGATTTCAGTGTGTGTGAGTCCGGGTGTGAAGGAACACACCTTTAATAGTGATTTCAGTGTGTGTGAGTCCGGGTGTGAAGGAACACTCCTTTAATAGTGATTTCAGTGTGTGTGTGAGTCCGGGTGTGAAGGAACTCTCCTTTAATAGTGATTTCAGTGTGTGTGTGTCCGGGTGTGAAGGAACACTCCTTTAATAGTGATTTCAGTGTGTGTGTGAGTCTGGGTGTGACGGAACACTCCTTTAATAGTGATTTCAGAGTGTATGAGCCCGGGTGTGAAGGAACACTACTTTAATAGTGATTTCTGTGTGTGTGTGTCCGGGTGTGAAGGAACACTCCTTTAATAGTGATTTCAGTGTGTGTGTGAGTCCGGGTGTGAAGGAACACTCCTTTTATAGTGATTTCAGTGTGTGTGTGAGAGCCCGGGTGTGAAGGAACACTCCTTTAATAGTGATTTCAGTGTGTGTGAGCCCGGGTGTGAAGGAACACTCCTTTAATAGTGATTTCAGTGTGTGTGAGTCTGGGTGTGAAGGAACACTCCTTTAATAGTGATTTCAGTGTGTGTGAGAGACCGGGTGTGAAGGAATACTCCTTTAATAGTGATTTCAGTGTGTGTGTGAGAGCCCGGGTGTGAAGGAACACTCCATTAATAGTGATTTCAGTGTGTGTGTGAGTCCGGGTGTGAAGGAACACTCCTTTAATAGTGATTTCAGTGTGTGTGTGTGTGAGCCCGGGTGTGAAGGAACACTCCTTTAATAGTGATTTCAGTGTGTCTGAGTCCGGGTGTGAAGGAACACTCCTTTAATAGTGATTTCAGTGTGTATGTGAGTCCGGGTGTGAAGGAACTCTCCTTTCATAGTGATTTCAGTGTGTATGTGAGTCCGGGTGTGAAGGAACACTCCTTTAATAGTGATTTCAGTATGTGTGAGTGCGGGTGTGAAGGACCACTCCTTTAATAGTGATTTCAGTCTGTCTTAGACCAGGTGTGAAGGAACACTCCTTTAATAGTGATTTCAGTGTGTGTGTGAGTCCGGGTGTGAAGGAACACTCCTTTAATAGTGATTTCAGTGTGTGTGAGCCCGGGTGTGAAGGAACACTCCTTTACTAGTGATTTCAGTGTGTGTGTGAGTCCGGGTGTGAAGGAACACTCCTTTAATAGTGATTTCAGTGTGTGTGAGTCCGGGTGTGAAGGAACACTCCTTTAATAGTGATTTCAGTGTGTGTGAGGCCAGGTGTGAAGGAACACTCCTTTAACAGTGATTTCAGTGTGTGTGTGAGTCCGGGTGTGAAGGAACACTCCTTTAATAGTGATTTCAGTGTCTGTGAGTCCAGGTGTGAAGGAACTCTCCTTTAATAGTGATTTCAGTGTGTGTGAACCCGGGTGTGAAGGAACTCTCTTTTAATAGTGATTTCAGTGTGTGTGTGAGCATGGGTGTGAAGGAACACTCCTTTAACAGTGATTTCAGTGTGTGTGTGAGTCCGGGTGTGAAGGAACACTCCTTTAATAGTGATTTCAGTCTGTCTTAGATCAGGTGTGAAGGAACACTCCTTTAATAGTGATTTCAGTGTGTGTGTGAGTCCGGGTGTGAAGGAACACTCCTTTAATAGTGATTTCAGTGTGTGTGAGCCCGGGTGTGAAGGAACACTCCTTTACTAGTGATTTCAGTGTGTGTGTGAGTCCGGGTGTGAAGGAACACTCCTTTAATAGTGATTTCAGTGTGTGTGAGTCCGGGTGTGAAGGAACACTCCTTTAATAGTGATTTCAGTGTGTGTGAGACCAGGTGTGAAGTAACACTCCTTTAACAGTGATTTCAGTGTGTGTGTGAGTCCGGGTGTGAAGGAACACTCCTTTAATAGTGATTTCTGTGTCTGTGAGTCCAGGTGTGAAGGAACTCTCCTTTAATAGTGATTTCAGTGTGTGTGAACCCGGGTGTGAAGGAACTCTCTTTTAATAGTGATTTCAGTGTGTGTGTGAGCCTGGGTGTGAAGGAACACTCCTTTAACAGTGATTTCAGTGTGTGTGTGAGTCCGGGTGTGAAGGAACACTCCTTTAAGAGAGATTTCAGTGTGTGTGAGTCCGGGTGTGAAGGAACACTCCTTTAATAGTGATTTCATTGTGTGTGAGCCCGGGTGTGAAGGAACACTCCTTTAATAGTGATTTCAGTGTGTGTGAGTCCGGGTGTGAAGGAAACTTCCTTTAATATTGATTTCAGTGTTTGTGTGTGAACCCGGGTGTGAAGGAACTCTCCTTTAATAGTGATTTCAGTGTGTATGTGAGACCAGGTGTGAAGGAACACTCCTTTAATAGTGTTTTCAGTGTGTGTGAACCCGGGTGTGAAGGAACACTCCTTTAATAGTGATTTCAGTATGTGTGTGAGTCCGGATGTGAAGGAACACTCCTTTAATAGTGTTTTCAGTGTGTGTGAGCCCGGGTGTGAAGGAACACTCCTTTAATAGTGATTTCAGTGTGTGTGTGAGCCCGGGTGTGAAGGAACACTCCTTTAAGAGAGATTTCAGTGTGTGTGAGTCCGGGTGTGAAGGAACACTTCTTTAATAGTGATTTCAGTGTGTGTGATTCCAGGTGTGAAGGAACACTCCTTTAATAGTGTTTTCAGTCTGTGTGAGCCCGGGTTTGAAGGAACACTCCTTTAATAGTGATTTCAGTGTGTGTGTGAGCCTGGGTGTGAAGGAACACTCCTTTAAGAGAGATTTCAGTGTGTGTGAGTCCGGGTGTGAAGGAACACTTCTTTAATAGTGATTTCAGTGTGTGTGTGAGTCTGGGTGTGAAGGAACACTCCTTTAATAGTGATTTCAGTGTGTGTGAGTCCGGGTGTGAAGGAACACTCCTTTCATAGTCATTTCAGTGTCTGTGTGAGTCCGGGTGTGAAGGAACACTCCTTTAATAGTGATTTCAGTGTGTGTGTGGGTCTGGGTGTGAAGGAACACTCCGTTAATAGTGATTTCAGTCTGTGTGAGTCCGGGTGTGAAGGAACACTCCTTTCATAGTGATTTCAGTGTGTGTGAGTCCGGGTGTGAAGGAACACTCCTTTAATAGTGATTTCAGTGTGTGTGAGTCCGGGTGTGAAGGAACACTCCTTTCATAGTGATTTCAGTGTGTGTGAGTCCGGGTGTGAAGGAACACTCCTTTAATAGTGATTTCAGTGTGTGTGAGTCCGGGTGTGAAGGAACACTCCTTTAATAGTGATTTCAGTGTGTGTGAGTCCGGGTGTGAAGGAACACTCCTTTAATAGTGATTTCAGTGTGTGTGAGTCCGGGTGTGAAGGAACACTCCTTTAATAGTGATTTCAGTGTGTGTGAGTCTGGGTGTGAAGGAACACTCCTTTAATAGTGATTTCAGTGTGTGTGAGTCCGGGTGTGAAGGAACACTTCTTTAATAGTGATTTCAGTGTGTGTGTGAGTCTGGGTGTGAAGGAACACTCCTTTAATAGTGATTTCAGTGTGTGTGATTCCAGGTGTGAATGAACACTCCTTTCCCAGTGATTTCAGTGTGTGTGAGTCCGGGTGTGAAGGAACACTCCTTTAATAGTGATTTCAGTGTGTGTGAGTCTGGGTGTGAAGGAACACTCCTTTAATAGTGATTTCAGTCTGTGTGAGCCCGGGTGTGAAGGAACACTCCTTTAATAGTGATTTCAGTGTGTGTGAGTCTGGGTGTGAAGGAACACTCCTTTAATAGTGATTTCAGTGTTTGTGAGTCCGGGTGTGAAGGAACACTTCTTTAATAGTGATTTCAGTGTGTGTGTGAGTCTGGGTGTGAAGGAACACTCCTTTAATAGTGATTTCAGTGTGTGTGATTCCAGGTGTGAAGGAACACTCCTTTAATAGTGATTTCGTTGTGTGTGAGCCTGGGTGTGAAGGAACACTCCTTTAAGAAAGATTTCAGTGTGTGTGAGTCCGGGTGTTAAGGAACACTTCTTTAATAGTGATTTCAGTGTGTGTGTGATTCTGGGTGTGAAGGAACACTCCTTTAATAGTGATTTCAGTGTGTGTGAGTCCGGGTGTGAAGGAACACAGCTTTAATAGTGATTTCAGTGTGTGTGAGTCCGGGTGTGAAGGAACACTCCTTTAATAGTGATTTCAGTGTGTGTGAGTCCGGGTGTGAAGGAACACACCTTTAATAGTGATTTCAGTGTGTGTGAGTCCGGGTGTGAAGGAACACTCCTTTAATAGTGATTTCAGTGTGTGTGTGAGTCCGGGTGTGAAGGAACTCTCCTTTAATAGTGATTTCAGTGTGTGTGTGTCCGGGTGTGAAGGAACACTCCTTTAATAGTGATTTCAGTGTGTGTGTGAGTCTGGGTGTGACGGAACACTCCTTTAATAGTGATTTCAGAGTGTATGAGCCCGGGTGTGAAGGAACACTACTTTAATAGTGATTTCTGTGTGTGTGTGTCCGGGTGTGAAGGAACACTCCTTTAATAGTGATTTCAGTGTGTGTGTGAGTCCGGGTGTGAAGGAACACTCCTTTTATAGTGATTTCAGTGTGTGTGTGAGAGCCCGGGTGTGAAGGAACACTCCTTTAATAGTGATTTCAGTGTGTGTGAGCCCGGGTGTGAAGGAACACTCCTTTAATAGTGATTTCAGTGTGTGTGAGTCTGGGTGTGAAGGAACACTCCTTTAATAGTGATTTCAGTGTGTGTGAGAGACCGGGTGTGAAGGAACACTCCTTTAATAGTGATTTCAGTGTGTGTGTGAGAGCCCGGGTGTGAAGGAACACTCCATTAATAGTGATTTCAGTGTGTGTGAGCCCGGGTGTGAAGGAACACTCCTTTAATAGTGATTTCAGTGTGTGTGAGACCGGGTGTGAAGGAACACTCCTTTAATAATGATTTCAGTGTGTGTGAGACCGGGTGTGAAGGAACACTCCTTTAATAATGATTTCAGTGTGTGTGTGAGTCCCGGTGTGAAGGAACACTCCTTTAATAGTGATTTCAGTGTGTTTGTGAGTCCAGGTGTGAAGGAACACTCCTTTAATAGTGATTTCAGTGTGTGTGTGAGTCCGGGTGTGAAGGAACACTCCTTTAATAGTGATTTCAGTATGTGTGAGTGCGGGTGTGAAGGGCCACTCCTTTAATAGTGATTTCAGTCTGTCTTAGACCAGGTGTGAAGGAACACTCCTTTAATAGTGATTTCAGTGTGTGTGTGAGTCCGGGTGTGAAGGAACACTCCTTTAATAGTGATTTCAGTGTGTGTGAGCCCGGGTGTGAAGGAACACTCCTTTACTAGTGATTTCAGTGTGTGTGTGAGTCCGGGTGTGAAGGAACACTCCTTTAATAGTGATTTCAGTGTGTGTGAGTCCGGGTGTGAAGGAACACTCCTTTAATAGTGATTTCAGTGTGTGTGAGACCAGGTGTGAAGGAACACTCCTTTAACAGTGATTTCAGTGTGTGTGTGAGTCCGGGTGTGAAGGAACACTCCTTTAATAGTGATTTCAGTGTCTGTGAGTCCAGGTGTGAAGGAACTCTCCTTTAATAGTGATTTCAGTGTGTGTGAACCCGGGTGTGAAGGAACTCTCTTTTAATAGTGATTTCAGTGTGTGTGTGAGCATGGGTGTGAAGGAACACTCCTTTAACAGTGATTTCAGTGTGTGTGTGAGTCCGGGTGTGAAGGAACACTCCTTTAATAGTGATTTCAGTCTGTCTTAGACCAGGTGTGAAGGAACACTCCTTTAATAGTGATTTCAGTGTGTGTGTGAGTCCGGGTGTGAAGGAACACTCCTTTAATAGTGATTTCAGTGTGTGTGAGCCCGGGTGTGAAGGAACACTCCTTTACTAGTGATTTCAGTGTGTGTGTGAGTCCGGGTGTGAAGGAACACTCCTTTAATAGTGATTTCAGTGTGTGTGAGTCCGGGTGTGAAGGAACACTCCTTTAATAGTGATTTCAGTGTGTGTGAGACCAGGTGTGAAGTAACACTCCTTTAACAGTGATTTCAGTGTGTGTGTGAGTCCGGGTGTGAAGGAACACTCCTTTAATAGTGATTTCAGTGTCTGTGAGTCCAGGTGTGAAGGAACTCTCCTTTAATAGTGATTTCAGTGTGTGTGAACCCGGGTGTGAAGGAACTCTCTTTTAATAGTGATTTCAGTGTGTGTGTGAGCCTGGGTGTGAAGGAACACTCCTTTAACAGTGATTTCAGTGTGTGTGTGAGTCCGGGTGTGAAGGAACACTCCTTTAAGAGAGATTTCAGTGTGTGTGAGTCCGGGTGTGAAGGAACACTCCTTTAATAGTGATTTCATTGTGTGTGAGCCCGGGTGTGAAGGAACACTCCTTTAATAGTGATTTCAGTGTGTGTGAGTCCGGGTGTGAAGGAAACTTCCTTTAATATTGATTTCAGTGTTTGTGTGTGAACCCGGGTGTGAAGGAACTCTCCTTTAATAGTGATTTCAGTGTGTATGTGAGACCAGGTGTGAAGGAACACTCCTTTAATAGTGTTTTCAGTGTGTGTGAACCCGGGTGTGAAGGAACACTCCTTTAATAGTGATTTCAGTATGTGTGTGAGTCCGGATGTGAAGGAACACTCCTTTAAGAGAGATTTCAGTGTGTGTGAGTCCGGGTGTGAAGGAACACTTCTTTAATAGTGATTTCAGTGTGTGTGATTCCAGGTGTGAAGGAACACTCCTTTAATAGTGTTTTCAGTGTGTGTGAGCCCGGGTGTGAAGGAACACTCCTTTAATTGTGATTTCAGTGTGTTGAGCCCGGGTGTGAAGGAACACTCCTTTAATAGTGATTTCAGTGTGTGTGTGAGCCTGGGTGTGAAGGAACACTCCTTTAAGAGAGATTTCAGTGTGTGTGAGTCCGGGTGTGAAGGAACACTTCTTTAATAGTGATTTCAGTGTGTGTGTGAGTCTGGGTGTGAAGGAACACTCCTTTAATAGTGATTTCAGTGTGTGTGTGAGTCCGGGTGTGAAGGAACACTCCTTTAATAGTGATTTCAGTGTGTGTGAGTCCGGGTGTGAAGGAACACTTCTTTAATAGTGATTTCAGTGTGTGTGTGAGTCTGGGTGTGAAGGAACACTCCTTTAATAGTGATTTCAGTGTGTGTGATTCCAGGTGTGAAGGAACACTCCTTTCCCAGTGATTTCAGTGTGTGTGTGAGTCTGGGTGTGAAGGAACACTCCTTTAATAGTGATTTCAGTCTGTGTGAGCCCGGGTGTGAAGGAACACTCCTTTAACAGTGATTTCAGTGTGTGTGAGTCCGGGTGTGAAGGAACACTCCTTTAATAGTGATTTCAGTGTGTGTGAGTCCGGGTGTGAAGGAACACTTCTTTAATAGTGATTTCAGTGTGTGTGTGAGTCTGGGTGTGAAGGAACACTCCTTTAATAGTGATTTCAGTGTGTGTGATTCCAGGTGTGAAGGAACACTCCTTTAATAGTGATTTCGTTGTGTGTGAGCCTGGGTGTGAAGGAACACTCCTTTAAGAAAGATTTCAGTGTGTGTGAGTCCGGGTGTTAAGGAACACTTCTTTAATAGTGATTTCAGTGTGTGTGTGAGTCTGGGTGTGAAGGAACACTCCTTTAATAGTGATTTCAGTGTGTGTGAGTCCGGGTGTGAAGGAACACAGCTTTAATAGTGATTTCAGTGTGTGTGAGTCCGGGTGTGAAGGAACACTCCTTTAATAGTGATTTCAGTGTGTGTGAGTCCGGGTGTGAAGGAACACACCTTTAATAGTGATTTCAGTGTGTGTGAGTCCGGGTGTGAAGGAACACTCCTTTAATAGTGATTTCAGTGTGTGTGTGAGTCCGGGTGTGAAGGAACTCTCCTTTAATAGTGATTTCAGTGTGTGTGTGTCCGGGTGTGAAGGAACACTCCTTTAATAGTGATTTCAGTGTGTGTGTGAGTCTGGGTGTGACGGAACACTCCTTTAATAGTGATTTCAGTGTGTATGAGCCCGGGTGTGAAGGAACACTACTTTAATAGTGATTTCTGTGTGTGTGAGTCCGGGTGTGAAGGAACACTCCTTTAATAGTGATTTCAGTGTGTGTGTGAGTCCGGGTGTGAAGGAACACTCCTTTAATAGTGATTTCAGTGTGTGTGTGAGAGCCCGGGTGTGAAGGAACACTCCTTTAATAGTGATTTCAGTGTGTGTGAGCCCGGGTGTGAAGGAACACTCCTTTAATAGTGATTTCAGTGTGTGTGAGTCTGGGTGTGAAGGAACACTCCTTTAATAGTGATTTCAGTGTGTGTGAGAGACCGGGTGTGAAGGAACACTCCTTTAATAGTGATTTCAGTGTGTGTGTGAGAGCCCGGGTGTGAAGGAACACTCCATTAATAGTGATTTCAGTGTGTGTGAGCCCGGGTGTGAAGGAACACTCCTTTAATAGTGATTTCAGTGTGTGTGAGTCCGGGTGTGAAGGAACACTCCTTTAATAATGATTTCAGTGTGTGTGAGACCGGGTGTGAAGGAACACTCCTTTAACAGTGATTTCAGTGTGTGTGTGAGTCCGGGTGTGAAGGAACACTCCTTTAATAGTGATTTCAGTGTCTGTGAGTCCAGGTGTGAAGGAACTCTCCTTTAATAGTGATTTCAGTGTGTGTGTGAGCCTGGGTGTGAAGGAACACTCCTTTAATAGTGATTTCAGTGTGTGTGAGCCCGGGTGTGAAGGAACACTCCTTTAATAGTGATTTCAGTGTGTGAGAGCCTGGGTGTGATGGAACACTCCTTTAATAGTGATTTCAGTGTGTGTGAGTCTGGGTGTGAAGGAACACTCCTTTAATAGTGATTTCAGTGTGTGTGAGACCGGGTGTGAAGGAACACTCCTTTAATAGTGATTTCAGTCTATGTGAGTCCGGGTGTGAAGGAACACTCCTTTAATAGTGATTTCAGTATGTGTGAGACCAGTTGTGAAAGAACACTCCTTTAATAGTGTTTTCAGTGTGTGTGAACCCGGGCGTGAAGGAACTCTCCTTTAATAGTGATTTCAGTGTGTGAGTGAGTCCGGGTGTCAAGGAACACTCCTTTAACAGTGATTTCAGTGTGTGTGTGTGAGCCCTGGTTTGAAGGAACACTCCTTTAATAGTGATTTCAGGGTATGTGAGTCCAGGTGTGAAGGAACACTCCTTTAATAGTGATTTCAGTGTGTGTGTGTGCCCGGGTGTGAAGGAACACTCCTTTAATAGTGATTTCAGTGTGTGTGAGTCTGGGTGTGAGGGAACACTCCTTTCATAGTGATTTCAGTGTGTGTGAGTCCGGGAGTGAAGGAACACTCCTTTAATAATGATTTCAGTGTATGTGAGACCGCGTCTGAAGGAACACTCCTTTAATAGTCATTTCAGTGTGTGTGTGAGTCCGGGTGTGAAGGAACACTCCTTTAACAGTGATTTCAATGTGTGTGAGCCCGGGTGTGAAGGAACACTCCTTTAATAGTGATTTCAGTGTGTGTGAGTCCGGGTGTGAAGGAAACTTCCTTTAATAGTGATTTCAGTGTTTGTGTGTGAACCCAGGTGTGAAGGAACTCTCCTTTAATAGTGATTTCAGTATGGGTGAGACCAGGTGAGAAGGAACACTCCTTTAATAGTGTTTTCTGTGTGTGTGAATCTGGGTGTGAGGGAACACTCCTTTTATAGTGATTTCAGTGTTTGTGAGACCGCGTCTGAAGGAACACTCCTTTAATAGTGATTTCAGTGTGTGTGAGCCCGGGTGTGAAGGAACACTCCTTTAATAGTGATTTAAGTGTGTGTGAGCCCGGGTCTGAAGGAACACTCCTTTAATAGTGATTTCAGTGAGTGTGAGTCCGGGTGTGATGGAACACTCCTTTAATAGTGATTTCAGTGTGTGTGTGAGTCTGGGTGTGAAGGAACACTCCTTTAACAGTGATTACATTGTGTGTGAGTCCGGGTGTGAAGGAACACTCCTTTAACAGTGATTTCAGTGTGTGTGAGACCGGATGTGAAGGAACAATCCTTTAATAGTGATTTCAGTGTGTGTGAGACCGGGAGTGAAGGAACACTCCTTTAATAGTGATTTCAGTGTGTGTGTGAGTCCGGGTGTGAAGGAACACTCCTTTAATAGTGATTTCAGTGTGTGTGAGCCCGGGTGTGAAGGAACACTCCTTTAATAGTGATTTCAGTGTGTGTGAGTCCGGGTGTGAAGGAAACTTCCTTTAATAGTGATTTCAGTGTTTGTGTGTGAACCCGGGTGTGAAGGAACTCTCCTTTAATAGTGATTTCAGTGTGTATGTGAGACCAGGTGTGAAGGAACACTCCTTTAATAGTGATTTCAGTGTGTGTGTGAGTCCGGGTGTGAAGGAACACTCCTTTAATAGTGTTTTCAGTGTGTGTGAACCCGGTTGTGAAGGAACTCTCTTTTAATAGTGATTTCAGTGTGTGTGTGAGTCCGGGTGTGAAGGAACACTCCTTTAATAGTGATTTCAGTGTGTGTGTGAGTCCACGTGTGAAGGAACACTCCTTTAATAGTGATTTCAGTGTGTGTGTGAGTCCGGGTGTGAAGGAACACTCCTTTAATAGTGATTTCAGTGTGTGTGTGAGTCCGGATGTGAAGGAACACTCCTTTAATAGTGTTTTCAGTGTGTGTGAGCCCGGGTGTGAAGGAACACTCTTTTAATAGTGAATTCAGTGTGTGTGTGAGTCCAGGTGTGAAGGAACACTCCTTTAATAGTGATTTCAGTGTGTTGAGCCCGGGTGAGAAGGAACTCTCCTTTAATAGTGATTTCAGTGTGTGTGTGAGCCTGGGTGTGAAGGAACACTCCTTTAATAGTGATTTCAGTGTGTGTGTGAGCCTGGGTGTGAAGGAACACTCCTTTAAGAGAGATTTCATTGTGTGTGAGTCCAGGTGTGAAGGAACTCTCCTTTAATAATGATTTCAGTGTGTGTGTGAGCCTGGGTGTGAAGGAACACTCCTTTTAGAGAGATTTCAGTGTGTGTGAGTCCAGGTGTGAAGGAACTCTCCTTTAATAGTGATTTCAGTGTGTTTGAGTCCGGTTGTGAAGGAACACACCTTTAATAGTGATTTCAGTATGGGTGAGACCAGGTGTGAAAGAACACTCCTTTAATAGTGTTTTCAGTGTGTGTGAACCCGGGTGTGAAGGAACACTCCTTTAATAGTGATTTCAGTCTGTGTGAGTCCGGGTGTGAAGGAACATTCCTTAAATAGTGATTTCAGTGTGTGTGAGAGTCCGGGTGTGAAGGAACACTCCTTTAATAGTGATTTCAGTGTGTGTGTGAGCCCGGGTGTGAAGGAACACTCTTTTAATAGTGATTGCAGTGTGTGTCTGAGTCCGGGTGTGAAGGAACACTCCTTTAATAGTGATTTCAGTGTGTGTGTGAGCCTGGGTGTGAAGGAACACTCCTTTAACAGTGATTTCAGTGTGTGTGTGAGTCCGGGTGTGAAGGAACACTCCTTTAATAGTGATTTCAGTGTGTGTGTGAGTCTGGGTGTGAAGGAACACTCCTTTAATAGTGATTTCAGTGTGTGTGAGTCCGGGTGTGAAGGAACACTCCTTTAATAGTGATTTCATTGTGTGTGAGCCCGGGTGTGAAGGAACACTCCTTTAATAGTGATTTCAGTGTGTGTGAGTCCGGGTGTGAAGGAAACTTCCTTTAATATTGATTTCAGTGTTTGTGTGTGAACCCGGGTGTGAAGGAACTCTCCTTTAATAGTGATTTCATTGTGTATGTGAGACCAGGTGTGAAGGAACACTCCTTTAATAGTGTTTTCAGTGTGTGTGAACCCGGGTGTGAAGGAACTCTCTTTTAATAGTGATTTCAGTGTGTGTGTGAGTCCGGATGTGAAGGAACACTCCTTTAATAGTGTTTTCAGTGTGTGTGAGCCCGGGTGTGAAGGAACACTCCTTTAATAGTGATTTCAGTGTGTTGAGCCCGGGTGAGAAGGAACACTCCTTTAATAGTGATTTCAGTGTGTGTGTGAGCCTGGGTGTGAAGGAACACTCCTTTAATAGTGATTTCAGTGTGTGTGAGTCCGGGTGTGAAGGAACACACCTTTAATAGTGATTTCAGTGTGTGTGAGTCCGGGTGTGAAGGAACACTCCTTTAATAGTGGTTTCAGTGTGTGTGAGTCCGGGTGTGAAGGAACACTCCTTTAATAGTGATTTCAGAGTGTGTGTGAGTCCGGGTGTGAAGGATCACTCCTTTAATAGTGATTTCAGTGTGTGTGAGCCCGGGTGTGAAGGAACACTACTTTAATAGTGATTTCTGTGTGTGTGTGTCCGGGTGTGAAGGAACACTCCTTTAATAGTGATTTCAGTGTGTGTATGAGTCCGGGTGTGAAGGAACACTCCTTTAATAGTGATTTCAGTGTGTGTGTGTGAGTCCGGGTGTGAAGGAACACTCCTTTAATAGTGATTTCAGTGTGTGTGTGAGTCCGGGTGTGAAGGAACACTCCTTTAATAGTGATTTCAGTGTGTGTGTGAGAGCCCGGGTGTGAAGGAACACTCCTTTAATAGTGATTTCAGTGTGTGTGAGCCCGGGTGTGAAGGAACACTCCTTTAATAGTGATTTCAGTGTGTGTGAGTCTGGGTGTGAAGGAACACTCCTTTTGTAGTGATTTCAGTGTGTGTGAGAGACCGGGTGTGAAGGAACACTCCTTTAATAGTGATTTCAGTGTGTGTGTGAGAGCCCGGGTGTGAAGGAACACTCCTTTAATAGTGATTTCAGTGTGTGTGAGCCCGGGTGTGAAGGAACACTCCTTTAATAGTGATTTCAGTGTGTGTGAGTCCGGGTGTGAAGGAACACTCCTTTAATAATGATTTCAGTGTGTGTGAGACTGGGTGTGAAGGAACACTCCTTCAATAATGATTTCAGTCTGTGTGTGAGTCCGGGTGTGAAGGAACACTCCTTTAATAGTGATTTCAGTGTGTGTGTGAGTCCGGGTGTGAAGGAACACACCTTTAATAGTGATTTCAGTGTGTATGTGAGTCCGGGTGTGAAGGAACACTCCTTTCATAGTGATTTCAGTGTGTGTGTGAGTCCGGGTGTGAAGGAACACTCCTTTAATAGTGATTTCAGTGTGTATGTGAGTCCGGGTGTGAAGGAACACTCCTTTAATAGTGATTTCAGTCTGTGTGAGTGCGGGTGTGAAGGAACACTCCTTTAATAGTGATTTCAGTCTGTGTGAGTGCGGGTGTGAAGGAACACTCCTTTAAAAGTGATTTCAGTGTGTGTGTGAGTCCGTGTGTGAAGGAACACTCCTTTAATAGTGATTTCAGTCTGTCTGAGACCAGGTGTGAAGGAACACTCCTTTAATAGTGATTTCAGTGTGTGTGTGAGTCCGGGTGTGAAGGAACACTCCTTTAATAGTGATTTCAGTGTGTGTGTGAGTCCGGGTGTGAAGGAACATTCCTTTATAGTGATTTCCGTGTGTGTGAGCCCGGGTGTGAAGGAACACTCCTTTACTAGTGATTTCAGTGTGTGTGTGAGTCCGGGTGTAAAGGAACACTCCTTTAATAGTGATTTCAGTGTGTGTGAGTCCGGGTGTGAAGGAACACTCCTTTAATAGTGATTTCAGTGTGTGTGAGTCCGGGTTGGAAGGAACACTCCTTTAATAGTGATTTCAGTGTGTGTGAGACCAGGTGTGAAGGAACACTCCTTTAACAGTGATTTCAGTGTGTGTGTGAGTCCGGGTGTGAAGGAACACTCCTTTAACAGTGATTTCAGTGTGTGTGTGTGAGCCCGGGTGTGAAGGAACACTCCTTTAATAGTGATTTCAGTGTCTGTGAGTCCAGGTGTGAAGGAACTCTCCTTTAATAGTGATTTCAGTGTGTGTGTGAGCCTGGGTGTGAAGGAACACTCCTTTAATAGTGATTTCAGTGTGTGTGAGCCCGGGTGTGAAGGAACACTCCTTTAATAGTTATTTCAGTGTGTGAGAGCCTGGGTGTGAAGGAACACTCCTTTAATAGTGATTTCAGTGTGTGTGAGCCCGGGTGTGAAGGAACACTCCTTTAATAGTGATTTCAGTGTGTGTGAGACCGGGTGTGAAGGAACACTCCTTTAATAGTGATTTCAGTCTATGTGAGTCCGGGTGTGAAGGAACACTCCTTTAATAGTGTTTTCAGTGTGTGTGAGACCGGGTGTGAAGGAACACTCCTTTAATAGTGATTTCAGTGTGTGTGTGAGCCCGGGTGTGAAGGAACACTCCTTTAATAGTGATTTCAGTATGTGTGAGACCAGTTGTGAAGGAACACTCCTTTAATAGTGTTTTCAGTGTGTGTGAACCCGGGTGTGAAGGAACTCTCCTTTAATAGTGATTTCAGTGTGTGAGTGAGTCCGGGTGTCAAGGAACACTCCTTTAACAGTGATTTCAGTGTGTGTGTGTGAGCCCGGGTGTGAAGGAACACTCCTTTAATAGTGATTTCAGGGTATGTGAGTCCAGGTGTGAAGGAACACTCCTTTAATAGTGAGTTCAGTGTGTGTGTGTGCCCGGGTGTGAAGGAACACTCCTTTTTTAGTGATTTCAGAGTCGGAGCCCGGGTGTGAAGGAACACTCCTTTAATAGTGATTTCAGTGTGTGTGAGTCTGGGTGTGAGGGAACACTCCTTTCATAGTGATTTCAGTGTGTGTGAGTCCGGGAGTGAAGGAACACTCCTTTAATAGTGATTTCAGTGTGTGTGAGACCGCGTCTGAAGGAACACTCCTTTAATAGTCATTTCAGTGTGTGTGTGAGTCCGGGTGTGAAGGAACACTCCTTTAACAGTGATTTCAATGTGTGTGAGCCCGGGTGTGAAGGAACACTCCTTTAATAGTGATTTCAGTGTGTGTGAGTCCGGGTGTGAAGGAAACTTCCTTTAGTAGTGATTTCAGTGTTTGTGTGTGAACCCGGGTGTGAAGGAACTCTCCTTTAATAGTGATTTCAGTATGGGTGAGACCGGGTGTGAAGGAACACTCCTTTAATAGTGTTTTCTGTGTGTGTGAACCCGGGTGTGAAGGAACTCTCTTTTAATAGTGATTTCAGTGTGTGTGTGAGCCTGGGTGTGAAGGAACACTCCTTTAATAGTGATTTCAGTGTGTGTGAGCCCGGGTGTGAAGGAACACTCCTTTAACAGTGATTTCAGTGTGTGTGTGTCCGGATGTGAAGGAACACTCCTTTAATAGTGATTTCAGTGTGTGTGAGCCCGGGTGTGAAGGAACACTCCTTTAATAGTGATATCAGTGTGTGTGAGACCAGGTGTGAAGGAACACTCCTTTAATAGTGTTTTCAGTGTGTGTGAACCCGGTTGTGAAGGAACACTCCTTTAATAGTGATTTCAGTGTGTGTGAGTCCGGGTGTGAAGGAACACTCCTTTCATAGTGATTTCAGTGTGTGTGAGACCGGGTGTGAAGGAACACTCCTTTAATAGTGATTTCAGTGTCTGTGAGTCCGGGTGTGAAGGAACACTCCTTTAATAGTGATTTCAGTGTGTGTGTGAGCCTGGGTGTGAAGGAACACTCCTTTAATAGTGATTTCAGTGTGTGTGAGCCCGGGTGTGAAGGAACACTCCTTTAATAGTTATTTCAGTGTGTGAGAGCCTGGGTGTGAAGGAACACTCCTTTAATAGTGATTTCAGTGTGTGTGAGCCCGGGTGTGAAGGAACACTCCTTTAATAGTGATTTCAGTGTGTGTGAGTCTGGGTGTGAAGGAACACTCCTTTAGTAGTGATTTCAGTGTGTGTGAGAGACCGGGTGTGAAGGAACACTCCTTTAATAGTGATTTCAGTGTGTGTGTGAGAGCCCGGGTGTGAAGGAACACTCCTTTAATAGTGATTTCAGTGTGTGTGAGCCCGGGTGTGAAGGAACACTCCTTTAATAGTAATTTCAGTGTGTGTGAGTCCGGGTTGGAAGGAACACTCCTTTAATAATGATTTCAGTGTGTGTGAGACCAGGTGTGAAGGAACACTCCTTTAATAGTTATTTCAGTGTGTGAGAGCCTGGGTGTGAAGGAACACTCCTTTAATAGTGATTTCAGTGTGTGTGAGCCCGGGTGTGAAGGAACACTCCTTTAATAGTGATTTCAGTGTGTGTGAGACCGGGTGTGAAGGAACACTCCTTTAATAGTGATTTCAGTGTGTGTGTGTGAGTCCGGGTGTGAAGGAACACTCCTTTAATAGTGATTTCAGTGTGTGTGTGAGAGCCCGGGTGTGAAGGAACTCTCCTTTAATAGTGATTTCAGTGTGTGTGAGCCCGGTTGTGAAGGAACACTCCTTTAATAGTTATTTCAGTGTGTGAGAGCCTGGGTGTGAAGGAACACTCCTTTAATAGTGATTTCAGTGTGTGTGAGCCCGGGTGTGAAGGAACACTCCTTTAATAGTGATTTCAGTGTGTGTGAGACCGGGTGTGAAGGAACACTCCTTTAATAGTGATTTCAGTGTGTGTGTGAGCCTGGGTGTGAAGGAACTCTCCTTTAATAGTGAATTCAGTGTGTGTGTGAGCCCGGGTATGAAGGAACACTCCTTTAATAGTGATTTCAGTGTGTGTGTGTGAGACCGGGTGTGAAGGAACACTCCTTTAATAGTGATTTCAATGTGTGTGAGTCCGGGTGTGAAGGAACACTCCTTTAATAGTGATTTCAGTCTATGTGAGTCCGGGTGTGAAGGAAAACTCCTTTAATAGTGATTTCAGTGTGTGTGTGAGTCCGGGTGTGAAGGAACACTTCTTTAATAGTGATTTCAGTGTGTGTGAGCCCGGGTGTGAAGGAACACTCCTTTAATAGTGATTTCAGTGTGTGAGTGAGTCCGGGTGTCAAGGAACACTCCTTTAACACTGATTTCAGTGTGTGTGTGAGTCCGGGTGTGAAGGAACACTCCTTTAATAGTGATTTCAGTGTGTGTGAGTCCGGGTGTGAAGGAACACTCCTTTAATAGTGATTTCAGTGTGTGTGAGTCTGGGTGTGAGGGAACACTCCTTTCATAGTGATTTCAGTGTGTGTGAGTCCGGGAGTGAAGGAACACTCCTTTAATAGTGATTTCAGTGTGTGTGAGACCACGTCTGAAGGAACACTCCTTTAATAGTCATTTCAGTGTGTGTGTGAGTCCGGGTGTGAAGGAACACTCCTTTAACAGTGATTTCAATGTGTGTGAGCCCGGGTGTGAAGGAACACTCCTTTAATAGTGATTTCAGTGTGTGTGAGTCCGGGTGTGAAGGAAACTTCCTTTAATAGTGATTTCAGTGTTTGTGTGTGAACCCGGGTGTGAAGGAACTCTCCTTTAACAGTGATTTCAGTGTGTGTGTGTCCGGGTGTGAAGGAACACTCCTTTAATAGTGATTTCAGTGTGTGTGAGCCCGGTTGTGAAGGAACACTCCTTTAATAGTGATTTCAGTGTGTGTGAGACCAGGTGTGAAGGAACACTCCTTTAATAGTGTTTTCAGTGTGTGTGAACCCGGTTGTGAAGGAACACTCCTTTAATAGTGATTTCAGTGTGTGTGAGCCCGGGAGAGAAGGAACACTCCTTTCATAGTGATTTCAGTGTGTGTGAGACCGGGTGTGAAGGAACACTCCTTTAATAGTGATTTCAGTGTGTGTGAGTCCGGGTGTGAAGGAACACTCCTTTAATAGTGATTTCAGTGTGTGTATGAGTCCGGGTGTGAAGGAACACTCCTTTAATAGTGATTTCAGTGTCTGTGAGTCCGGGTGTGAAGGAACACTCCTTTAATAGTGATTTCAGTGTGTGTGTGAGCCTGGGTGTGAAGGAACACTCCTTTAATAGTGATTTCAGTGTGTGTGAGCCCGGGTGTGAAGGAACACTCCTTTAATAGTGATTTCAGTGTTTGAGAGCCTGGGTGTGAAGGAACACTCCTTTAATAGTGATTTCAGTGTGAGTGAGCCCGGGTGTGATGGAACACTCCTTTAATAGTGATTTCAGTGTGTGTGAGTCTGGGTGTGAAGGAACACTCCTTTAGTAGTGATTTCAGTGTGTGTGAGAGACCGGGTGTGAAGGAACACTCCTTTAATAGTGATTTCAGTGTGTGTGTGAGAGCCCGGGTGTGAAGGAACACTCCTTTAATAGTGATTTCAGTGTGTGTGAGCCCGGGTGTGAAGGAACACTCCTTTAATAGTGATTTCAGTGTGTGTGAGTCCGGGTGTGAAGGAACACTCCTTTAATAATGATTTCAGTGTGTGTGAGACCGGGTGTGAAGGAACACTCCTTTAATAATGATTTCAGTGTGTGTGTGAGTCCGGCTGTGAAGGATCACTCCTTTAATAGTGATTTCAGTGTGTGTGTGATTCCGGGTGTGAAGGAACACTCCTTTAATAGTGATTTCAGTGTGTATGTGAGTCCGGGTGTGAAGGAACACTCCTTTCATAGTGATTTCAGTGTGTGTGTGAGTCCGGGTGTGAAGGAACACTCCTTTAATAGTGATTTCAGTGTGTATGTGAGTCCGGGTGTGAAGGAACACTCCTTTAATAGTGATTTCAGTCTGTGTGAGTGCGGGTGTGAAGGAACACTCCTTTAATAGTGATTTCAGTCTGTGTGAGTGCGGGTGTGAAGGAACACTCCTTTAAAAGTGATTTCAGTGTGTGTGTGAGTCCGTGTGTGAAGGAACACTCCTTTAATAGTGATTTCAGTCTGTCTGAGACCAGGTGTGAAGGAACACTCCTTTAATAGTGATTTCAGTGTGTGTGTGAGTCCGGGTGTGAAGGAACACTCCTTTAATAGTGATTTCAGTGTGTGTGTGAGTCCGGGTGTGAAGGAACACTCCTTTATAGTGATTTCAGTGTGTGTGAGCCCGGGTGTGAAGGAACACTCCTTTAATAGTGATTTCAGTGTCTGTGAGTCCAGGTGTGAAGGAACTCTCCTTTAATAGTGATTTCAGTGTGTGTGTGAGCCTGGGTGTGAAGGAACACTCCTTTAATAGTGATTTCAGTGTGTGTGAGCCCGGGTGTGAAGGAACACTCCTTTAATAGTTATTTCAGTGTGTGAGAGCCTGGGTGTGAAGGAACACTCCTTTAATAGTGATTTCAGTGTGTGAGAGCCTGGGTGTGATGGAACACTCCTTTAATAGTCATTTCAGTGTGTGAGAGCCTGGGTGTGAAGGAACACTCCTTTAATAGTGATTTCAGTGTGTGTGAGACCGGGTGTGAAGGAACACTCCTTTAATAGTGATTTCAGTGTGTGTGAGACCAGTTGTGAAGGAAACTTCCTTTAATAGTGATTTCAGTGTGTGCGAACCCGGGCGTGAAGGAACTCTCCTTTAATAGTGATTTCAGTGTGTGAGTGAGTCCGGGTGTCAAGGAACACTCCTTTAACAGTGATTTCAGTGTGTGTGTGTGAGCCCGGGTGTGAAGGAACACTCCTTTAATAGTGATTTCAGGGTATGTGAGTCCAGGTGTGAAGGAACACTCCTTTAATAGTGAGTTCAGTGTGTGTGTGTGCCCGGGTGTGAAGGAACACTCCTTTAATAGTGATTTCAGTGTGTGTGAGTCTGGGTGTGAGGGAACACTCCTTTCATAGTGATTTCAGTGTGTGTGAGTCCGGGAGTGAAGGAACACTCCTTTAATAGTGATTTCAGTGTGTGTGAGACCGCGTCTGAAGGAACACTCCTTTAATAGTCATTTCAGTGTGTGTGTGAGTCCGGGTGTGAAGGAACACTCCTTTAACAGTGATTTCAATGTGTGTGAGCCCGGGTGTGAAGGAACACTCCTTTAATAGTGATTTCAGTGTGTGTGAGTCCGGGTGTGAAGGAAACTTCCTTTAATAGTGATTTCAGTGTTTGTGTGTGAACCCGGGTGTGAAGGAACTCTCCTTTAATAGTGATTTCAGTATGGGTGAGACCGGGTGTGAAGGAACACTCCTTTAATAGTGTTTTCTGTGTGTGTGAACCCGGGTGTGAAGGAACTCTCTTTTAATAGTGATTTCAGTGTGTGTGTGAGCCTGGGTGTGAAGGAACACTCCTTTAACAGTGATTTCAGTGTGTGTGTGTCCGGGTGTGAAGGAACACTCCTTTAATAGTGATTTCAGTGTGTGTGAGCCCGGGTGTGAAGGAACAATCCTTTAACAGTGATTTCAGTGTGTGTGTGTCCGGGTGTGAAGGAACACTCCTTTAATAGTGATTTCAGTGTGTGTGTGAGCCTGGGTGTGAAGGAACACTCCTTTAATAGTGTTTTCAGTGTGTGTGAACCCGGTTGTGAAGGAACACTCCTTTAATAGTGATTTCAGTGTGTGTGAGCCCGGGAGAGAAGGAACACTCCTTTCATAGTGATTTCAGTGTGTGTGAGACCGGGTGTGAAGGAACACTCCTTTAATAGTGATTTCAGTGAGTGTATGAGTCCGGGTGTGAAGGAACACTCCTTTAATAGTGATTTCAGTGTGTGTGAGACCGGGAGAGAAGGAACACTCCTTTAATAGTGATTTCAGTGTGTGTGAGTCCGGGTGTGAAGGAACACTCCTTTAATAGTGATTTCAGTGTGTGTATGAGTCCGGGTGTGAAGGAACACTCCTTTAATAGTGATTTCAGTGTGTGTGAGTCCGGGTGTGAAGGAACACTCCTTTAATAGTGATTTCAGTGTCTGTGAGTCCGGGTGTGAAGGAACTCTCCTTTAATAGTGATTTCAGTGTGTGTGTGAGCCTGGGTGTGAAGGAACACTCCTTTAATAGTGATTTCAGTGTGTGTGAGCCCGGGTGTGAAGGAACACTCCTTTAATAGTGATTTCAGTGTGTGAGAGCCTGGGTGTGAAGGAACACTCCTTTAATAGTGATTTCAGTGTGTGTGAGCCCGGGTGTGAAGGAACACTCCTTTAATAGTGATTTCAGTGTGTGTGAGACCGGGTGTGAAGGAACACTCCTTTAATAGTGATTTCAGTGTGTGTGAGTCTGGGTGTGAAGGAACACTCCTTTAATAGTGATTTCAGTATGGGTGAGACCAGTTGTGATGGAACACTCCTTTAATAGTTTTTTCAGTGTGTGTGAACCCGGGTGTGAAGGAACTCTCCTTTATTAGTGATTTCATTGTGTGAGTGAGTCCGGGTGTCAAGGAACACTCCTTTAACAGTGTTTTCAGTGTGTGTGTGTGAGCCCGGGTGTGAAGGAACACTCCTTTAATAGTGTTTTCTGTGTGTGTGAACCCGGGTGTGAAGGAACTCTCTTTTAATAGTGATTTCAGTGTGTGTGTGAGCCTGGGTGTGAAGGAACACTCCTTTAACAGTGATTTCAGTGTGTGTGTGTCCGGGTGTGAAGGAACACTCCTTTAATAGTGATTTCAGTGTGTGTGAGCCCGGGTGTGAAGGAACACTCCTTTAATAGTGATTTCAGTGTATGTGTGTGTGCCCGGGTGTGAAGGAACAATCCTTTAATAGTGATTTCAGTGTGTGTGAGCCCGGTGTGAAGGAACACTCCTTTAATAGTGATTTCAGTGTGTGTGAGTCCATGTGTGAAGGAAACTTCCTTTAATAGTGATTTCAGTGTTTTTGTGTGAACCCGGGTGTGAAGGAACACTCCTTTAATAGTGATTTCAGTGTGTATGTGAGACCAGGTGTGAAGGAACAGTCCTTTAATAGTTTTTTCAGTGTGTGTGAACCCGGGTGTGAAGGAACTCTCTTTTAATAGTGATTTCAGTGTGTGTGTGAGTCCGGATGTGAAGGAACACTCCTTTAATAGTGTTTTCAGTGTGTGTGAGCCCGGGTGTGAAGGAACACTCCTTTAATAGTGATTTCAGTGTGTGTGTGAGTCCGGGTGTGAAGGAACACTCCTTTCATAGTGATTTCAGTGTGTGTGAGCCCGGGTGAGAAGGAACACTCCTTTAATAGTGATTTCAGTGTGTGTGAGTCCGGGTGTGAAGGAACACTCCCTTAATAGTGATTTCAGTGTACATGTGTGTGCCCTGGTGTGAAGGAACACTCCTTTAATAGTGATTTCAGTGTGTGTTTGTGTGTGCCCGTGTGTGAAGGAACATTCCTTTAATAGTGATTTCAGTGTGTGTGAGTCTGGGTGTGAAGGAACACTCCTTTAATAGTGATTTCAGTGTGTGTGAGCCCTTGCGTAAAGGAACACGCCTTTAATAGTGATTTCAGGGTGTGTGTGAGCCCGGGTGTGAAGGAACACTCCTTTAATAGTGATTTCAGTGTCTGTGTCTGGGTGTGAAGGAACACTCCTTTAATAGTGATTTCAGTGTGTGTGAGACCGCGTCTGAAGGAACACTCCTTTAATAGTGATTTCAGTGTGTGTGTGAATCCGGGTGTGAAGGAACACTCCTTTAACAGTGATTTCAATGTGTGTGAGCCCGGGTGTGAAGGAACACTCCTTTAATAGTGATTTCAGTGTGTGTGAGTCCGGGTGTGAAGGAAACTTCCTTTCATAGTGATTTCAGTGTTTGTGTGTGAACCCGGGTGTGAAGGAACTCTCCTTTAATAGTGATTTCAGTATGGGTGAGACCAGGTGTGAAGGAACACTCCTTTAATAGTGTTTTCTGTGTGTGTGAACCCGGGTGTGAAGGAACTCTCTTTTAATAGTGATTTCAGTGTGTGTGTGAGCCTGGGTGTGAAGGAACACTCCTTTAACAGTGATTTCAGTGTGTGTGTGTCCGGGTGTGAAGGAACACTCCTTTAATAGTGATTTCAGTGTGTGTGAGCCCGGGTGTGAAGGAACACTCCTTTAATAGTGATTTCAGTGTATGTGTGTGTGCCCGGGTGTGAAGGAACAATCCTTTAATAGTGATTTCAGTGTGTGTGAGCCCGGTGTGAAGGAACACTCCTTTAATAGTGATTTCAGTGTGTGTGAGTCCATGTGTGAAGGAAACTTCCTTTAATAGTGATTTCAGTGTTTGTGTGTGAACCCGGGTGTGAAGGAACACTCCTTTAATAGTGATTTCAGTGTGTATGTGAGACCAGGTGTGAAGGAACAGTCCTTTAATAGTGTTTTCAGTGTGTGTGAACCCGGGTGTGAAGGAACTCTCTTTTAATAGTGATTTCAGTGTGTGTGTGAGTCCGGATGTGAAGGAACACTCCTTTAATAGTGTTTTCAGTGTGTGTGAGCCCGGGTGTGAAGGAACACTCCTTTAATAGTGATTTCAGTGTGTGTGTGAGTCCGGGTGTGAAGGAACACTCCTTTCATAGTGATTTCAGTGTGTGTGAGCCCGGGTGAGAAGGAACACTCCTTTAATAGTGATTTCAGTGTGTGTGAGTCCGGGTGTGAAGGAACACTCCCTTAATAGTGATTTCAGTGTACATGTGTGTGCCCTGGTGTGAAGGAACACTCCTTTAATAGTGATTTCAGTGTGTGTTTGTGTGTGCCCGTGTGTGAAGGAACATTCCTTTAATAGTGATTTCAGTGTGTGTGAGTCTGGGTGTGAAGGAACACTCCTTTAATAGTGATTTCAGTGTGTGTGAGCCCGTGCGTAAAGGAACACGCCTTTAATAGTGATTTCAGGGTGTGTGTGAGCCCGGGTGTGAAGGAACACTCCTTTAATAGTGATTTCAGTGTCTGTGTCTGGGTGTGAAGGAACACTCCTTGAATAGAGATTTTATGTCTGTTGAGCCCGGGTGTGAAGGATCTCTCATTTAATAGTGATTTCAGTGTGTGTGAGTCCGGGTGTGAAGGAACACTCCTTTAATAGTGATTTCAGTGTGTGTGAGCCCGGGTGTGAAGGAACACTCCTTTAATAGTGATTTCAGTGTGTGTGAGCCCGGGTGTGAAGGAACACTCCTTTAATAGTGATTTCAGTGCGTGTTATTCCGGTAGTGAAGGTACACTCCTGTAATAGTGATTTCAGTGTGTGTGTGAGTCCGGGTGTGAAGGAACACTGGTTTAATAGTGATTTCAGTGTGTGTGTGAGTCCGGGTGTGAAGGAACACTCATTTAATAGTGATTTCAGTTTGTGTGAGTCCGGGTGTGAAGGAACACTCCTTTAATAGTGAATTCAGTGTGTGTGTGAGCCCAGGTGTGAAGGAACACTCCTTTAATAGTGATTTCAGTGTGTGTGGGTCCGGGTGTGAAGGAACACTCCTTTAATAGTGATTTCAGTGTGTGTGAGCCCGAGTGTGAAGGCACACTCCTTTAATAGTTATTTCCGTGTGTGTGTGTGAGTCCGGATGTGAAGGAACACTCCTTTAATAGTGATTTCAGTGTGTGTGAATCCAGATGTGAAGGAACACCCCTTTAATAGTGATTTCAGTGTGTGTGTGAGACCGGGTGTGAAGGGACACCCCTTTAATAGTGATTTCAGTGTGTGCGTGAGTCTGGGTGCGAAGGAACACTCTGTTAATAGTGATTTCAGGGTGTGTGTATGTGTCTCGCTGTGAAGGAACACTCCTTTAATCGTGATTTCAGTGTGTGTGTGTGAGCCCGGGTGTGATGGAACACTCCTTTAATAGTGATTTCAGTGTGTGTGTGTGAGTCCGTGTGTGAAGGAACACTCCTTTAATAGTGATTTCAGTTTGTGTGTGAGTCCGGGAGTGAAGGAACACTCCTTTAATAGTGATTTCAGTGTGTGTGTGAGACCGGGTGTGAAGGAACACTCCTTTAATAGTGATTTCAGTGTGTGTGAGTCTGGGTGTGGAGGAACACTCCTTTAACAGTGATTTCAGTGTGCGTGAGTCCGGGTGTGAAGGTACACTCCTTTCATAGTGATTTCAGTCAGTGTGTGAGTCTGGGTGTGAAGGAACACTCCTTTAATAGTGATTTCAGTCTGTGTGTGAGTCCGGGTGTGAAGGAACACTCCTTTAATAGTGATTTCAGTGTGTGTGTGAGTCCGGGTGTGAAGGAACACTCCTTTAATAGTGATTTCAATGTGTGTGAGCCATGGTGTGAAGGAACTCTCCTTTAATAGTGATTTCAGTGTGTGTGAGTCCGGGTGTGAAGGAAACTTCCTTTAATAGTGATTTCAGTGTTTGTGTGTGAACCCGGGTGTGAAGGAACACTCCTTTAATAGTGATTTCAGTATGGGTGAGACCAGGTGTGAAGGAACACTCCTTTAATAGTGTTTTCAGTGTGTGTGAACCCGGGTGTGAAGGAACACTCTTTTAATAGTGATTACAGTGTGTGTGTGAGTCCGGGTGTGAAGGAACACTCCTTTAATAGTGATTTCAGTGTGTGTGTGAGCCTGGGTGTGAAGGAACACTCCTTTAACAGTGATTTAAGTGTGTGTGTGAGTCCGGGTGTGAAGGAACACTCCTTTAATAGTGATTTCAGTGTGTGTGAGTCCGGGTGTGAAGGAACACTCCTTTAATAGTGATTTCATTGTGTGTGAGCCCGGGTGTGAAGGAACACTCCTTTAATAGTGATTTCAGTGTGTGTGAGTCCGGGTGTGAAGGAAACTTCCTTTAATATTGATTTCAGTGTTTGTGTGTGAACCCGGGTGTGAAGGAACTCTCCTTTAATAGTGATTTCTGTGTGTGTGAGTCCGGGTGTGAAGGAACACTCCTTTAATAGTGATTTCAGTGTGTGTGAGACCAGGTGTGAAGGAACACTCCTTTAATAGTGTTTTCAGTGTGTGTGAACCCGGGTGTGAAGGAACTCTCTTTTAATAGTGATTTCAGTGTGTGTGTGAGTCCGGATGTGAAGGAACACTCCTTTAATAGTGTTTTCAGTGTGTGTGAGCCCGGGTGTGAAGGAACACTCCTTTAATAGTGATTTCAGAGTGTGTGAGCCCGGGTGTGAAGGAACACTCCTTTAATAGTGATTTCAGTGTGTTGAGCCCGGGTGAGAAGGAACACTCCTTTAATAGTAATTTCAGTGTGTGTGTGAGCCTGGGTGTGAAGGAACACTCCTTTCAGAGAGTTTTCAGTGTGTGTGAGTCCGGGTGTGAAGGAACACTTCTTTAATAGTGATTTCAGTGTGTGTGTGAGTCTGGGTGTGAAGGAACACTCCTTTAATAGTGATTTCAGTGTGTGTGAGTCCGGGTGTGAAGGAACACACCTTTAATAGTGATTTCAGTGTGTGTGAGTCCGGGTGTGAAGGAACACTCCTTTAATAGTGATTTCAGTGTGTGTGAGTCCGGGTGTGAAGGAACACTCCTTTAATAGTGATTTCAGTGTGTGTGTGAGTCCGGATGTGAAGGAACACTTCTTTAATAGTGATTTCAGTGTGTGTGATTCCAGGTGTGAAGGAACACTCCTTTAATAGTGTTTTCAGTGTGTGTGAGCCCGGGTGTGAAGGAACACTCCTTTAATAGTGATTTCAGTGTGTGTGTGAGCCTGGGTGTGAAGGAACACTCCTTTAAGAGAGATTTCAGTGTGTGTGAGTCCGGGTGTGAAGGAACACTTCTTTAATAGTGATTTCAGTGTGTGTGTGAGTCTGGGTGTGAAGGAACACTCCTTTAATAGTGATTTCAGGGTGTGTGTATGTGTCTCGCTGTGAAGGAACACTCCTTTAATAGTGATTTCAGTGTGTGTGTGTGAGCCCGGGTGTGATGGAACACTCCTTTAATAGTGATTTCAGTGTGTGTGTGTGAGTCCGTGTGTGAAGGAACACTCCTTTAATAGTGATTTCAGTTTGTGTGTGAGTCCGGGAGTGAAGGAACACTCCTTTAATAGTGATTTCAGTGTGTGTGTGAGACTGGGTGTGAAGGAACACTCCTTTAATAGTGATTTCAGTGTGTGTGAGTCTGGGTGTGGAGGAACACTCCTTTAACAGTGATTTCAGTGTGCGTGAGTCCGGGTGTGAAGGTACACTCCTTTCATAGTGATTTCAGTGTGTGTGTGAGCCTGGGTGTGAAGGAACACTCCTTTCATAGTGATTTCAGTCAGTGTGTGAGTCTGGGTGTGAAGGAACACTCCTTTAATAGTGATTTCAGTGTGTGTGTGAGTCCGGGTGTGAAGGAACACTCCTTTAATAGTGATTTCAATGTGTGTGAGCCCGGGTGTGAAGGAACACTCCTTTAATAGTGATTTCAGTGTGTGTGAGTCCGGGTGTGAAGGAAACTTCCTTTAATAGTGATTTCAGTGTTTGTGTGTGAACCCGGGTGTGAAGGAACACTCCTTTAATAGTGATTTCAGTATGGGTAAGACCAGGTGTGAAGGAACACTCCTTTAATAGTGTTTTCAGTGTGTGTGAACCCGGGTGTGAAGGAACTCTCTTTTAATAGTGATTACAGTGTGTGTGTGAGTCCGGGTGTGAAGGAACACTCCTTTAATAGTGATTTCAGTGTTTGTGTGAGCCTGGGTGTGAAGGAACACTCCTTTAACAGTGATTTCAGTGTGTGTGTGAGTCCGGGTGTGAAGGAACACTCCTTTAATAGTGATTTCAGTGTGTGTGAGTCCGGGTGTGAAGGAACACTCCTTTAATAGTGATTTCAGTGTGTGTGAGTCCGGGTGTGAAGGAAACTTCCTTTAATATTGATTTCAGTGTTTGTGTGTGAACCCGGGTGTGAAGGAACTCTCCTTTAATAGTGATTTCAGTGTGTGTGAGTCCGGGTGTGAAGGAACACTCCTTTAATAGTGATTTCAGTGTGTGTGAACCCGGGTGTGAAGGAACTCTCTTTTAATAGTGATTTCAGTGTGTGTGTGAGTCCGGGTGTGAAGGAACACTCCTTTAATAGTGATTTCAGTGTGTGTGTGAGTCCGGATGTGAAGGAACACTCCTTTAATAGTGATTTCAGTGTGTGTGAGACCGGGTGTGAAGGAACACTCCTTTAATAGTGATTTCAGTGTGTGTGAGCCTGGGTGTGAAGGAACACTTCTTTAATAGTGATTTCAGTGTGTGTGTGAGTCTGGGTGTGAAGGAACACTCCTTTAATAGTGATTTCAGTGTGTGTGAGCCTGGGTGTGAAGGAACACTCCTTTCAGAGAGATTTCAGTGTGTGTGAGTCCGGGTGTGAAGGAACACTTCTTTAATAGTGATTTCAGTGTGTGTGTGAGTCTGGGTGTGAAGGAACACTCCTTTAATAGTGATTTCAGTGTGTGTGAGTCCGGGTGTGAAGGAACACACCTTTAATAGTGATTTCAGTGTGTGTGAGTCCGGGTGTGAAGGAACACTCCTTTAATAGTGATTTCAGTGTGTGTGAGTCCGGGTGTGAAGGAACACTCCTTTAATAGTGATTTCAGTGTGTGTGTGAGTCCGGATGTGAAGGAACACTCCTTTAATAGTGTTTTCAGTTTGTGTGAGCCCGGGTGTGAAGGAACACTCCTTTAATAGTGATTTCAGTGTGTGTGTGAGCCTGGGTGTGAAGGAACACTCCTTTAAGAGAGATTTCAGTGTGTGTGAGTCCGGGTGTGAAGGAACACTTCTTTAATAGTGATTTCAGTGTGTGTGATTCCAGGTGTGAAGGAACACTCCTTTAATAGTGTTTTCAGTGTGTGTGAGCCCGGGTGTGAAGGAACATTCCTTTAATAGTGATTTCAGTGTGTGTGTGAGTCCGGGTGTGAAGGATCACTCCATTAATAGTGATTTCAGTGTGTGTGAGCCCGGGTGTGAAGGAACACTACTTTAATAGTGATTTCTGTGTGTGTGTGTCCGGGTGTGAAGGAACACTCCTTTAATAGTGATTTCAGTGTGTGTGTGAGTCCGGGTGTGAAGGAACACTCCTTTAATAGTGATTTCAGTGTGTGTGTGAGAGCCCGGGTGTGAAGGAACACTCCTTTAATAGTGCTTTCAGTCTGTGTGAGTCTGGGTGTGACGGAACACTCCTGTAATAGTGATTTCAGTGTGTGTGAGAGACCGGGTGTGAAGGAACACTCCTTTAATAGTGATTTCAGTGTGTGTGAGTCTGGGTGTGGAGGAACACTCCTTTAACAGTGATTTCAGTGTGCGTGAGTCCGGGTGTGAAGGTACACTCCTTTCATAGTGATTTCAGTCAGTGTGTGAGTCTGGGTGTGAAGGAACACTCCTTTAATAGTGATTTCAGTCTGTGTGTGAGTCCGGGTGTGAAGGAACACTCCTTTAATAGTGATTTCAGTGTGTGTGTGAGTCCGGGTGTGAAGGAACACTCCTTTAATAGTGATTTCAATGTGTGTGAGCCCGGGTGTGAAGGAACACTCCTTTAATAGTGATTTCAGTGTGTGTGAGTCCGGGTGTGAAGGAAACTTCCTTTAATAGTGATTTCAGTGTTTGTGTGTGAACCCGGGTGTGAAGGAACACTCCTTTAATAGTGATTTCAGTATGGGTGAGACCAGGTGTGAAGGAACACTCCTTTAATAGTGTTTTCAGTGTGTGTGAACCCGGGTGTGAAGGAACACTCCTTTAACAGTGATTTCAGTGTGTGTGTGAGTCCGGGTGTGAAGGAACACTCCTTTAATAGTCATTTCAGTTTGTGTGTGAGTCTGGGTGTGAAGGCACACTCCTTTAATAGTGATTTCAGTGTGTGTGAGCCCGGGTGTGAAGGAACACTCCTTTAATAGTGATTTCAGTGTGTGTGAGTCCGGTTGTGAAGGAACACTCCTTTAATAGTGATTTCAGTGTGTGTGTGAGTCCGGGTGTGAAGGAACACTCCTTTAATAGTGATTTCAGTGTTTGTGTGAGCCTGGGTGTGAAGGAACACTCCTTTAACAGTGATTTCAGTGTGTGTGTGAGTCCGGGTGTGAAGGAACACTCCTTTAATAGTGATTTCAGCGTGTGTGAGTCCGGGTGTGAAGGAACACTCCTTTAATAGTGATTTCAGTGTGTGTGAGTCCGGGTGTGAAGGAAACTTCCTTTAATATTGATTTCAGTGTTTGTGTGTGAACCCGGGTGTGAAGGAACTCTCCTTTAATAGTGATTTCAGTGTGTGTGAGTCCGGGTGTGAAGGAACACTCCTTTAATAGTGATTTCAGTGTGTGTGAGACCAGGTGTGAAGGAACACTCCTTTAATAGTGTTTTCAGTGTGTGTGAACCCGGGTGTGAAGGAACTCTCTTTTAATAGTGATTTCAGTGTGTGTGTGAGTCCGGATGTGAAGGAACACTCCTTTAATAGTGTTTTCAGTGTGTGTGAGCCCGGGTGTGAAGGAACACTCCTTTAATAGTGATTTCAGAGTGTGTGAGCCCGGGTGTGAAGGAACACTCCTTTAATAGTGATTTCAGTGTGTTGAGCCCGGGTGAGAAGGAACACTCCTTTAATAGTGATTTCAGTGTGTGTGTGAGCCTGGGTGTGAAGGAACACTCCTTTCAGAGAGATTTCATTGTGTGTGAGTCCGGGTGTGAAGGAACACTTCTTTAATAGTGATTTCAGTGTGTGTGTGAGTCTGGGTGTGAAGGAACACTCCTTTAATAGTGATTTCAGTGTGTGTGAGTCCGGGTGTGAAGGAACACACCTTTAATAGTGATTTCAGTGTGTGTGAGTCCGGGTGTGAAGGAACACTCCTTTAATAGTGATTTCAGTGTGTGTGAGTCCGGGTGTGAAGGAACACTCCTTTAATAGTGATTTCAGTGTGTGTGTGAGTCCGGATGTGAAGGAACACTCCTTTAATAGTGTTTTCAGTGTGTGTGAGCCCGGGTGTGAAGGAACACTCCTTTAATAGTGATTTCAGTGTGTGTGTGAGCCTGGGTGTGAAGGAACACTCCTTTAAGAGAGATTTCAGTGTGTGTGAGTCCGGGTGTGAAGGAACACTTCTTTAAAAGTGATTTCAGTGTGTGTGATTCCAGGTGTGAAGGAACACTCCTTTAATAGTGTTTTCAGTGTGTGTGAGCCCGGGTGTGAAGGAACACTCCTTTAATAGTGATTTCAGTGTGTGTGTGAGCCTGGGTGTGAAGGAACACTCCTTTAAGAGAGATTTCAGTGTGTGTGAGTCCGGGTGTGAAGGAACACTTCTTTAATAGTGATTTCAGTGTGTGTGTGAGTCTGGGTGTGAAGGCACACTCCTTTAATAGTGATTTCAGTGTGTGTGAGCCCGGGTGTGAAGGAACACTCCTTTAATAGTGATTTCAGTGTGTGTGAGTCCGGTTGTGAAGGAACACTCCTTTAATAGTGATTTCAGTGTGTGTGAGTCCGGGTGTGAAGGAACACTCCTTTACCAGTGATTTCAGTGTGTGTGTGAGTCTGGGTGTGAAGGAACACTCCTTTAATAGTGATTTCAGTGTGTGTGTGAGTCTGGGTGTGAAGGAACACTCCTTTAATAGTGATTTCAGTGTGTTTGATTCCAGGTGTGAAGGAACACTCCTTTACCAGTGATTTCAGTGTGTGTGATTCCAGGTGTGAAGGAACACTCCTTTAATAGTGATTTCAGTGTGTGTGTGAGTCTGGGTGTGAAGGAACACTCCTTTAATAGTGATTTCAGTGTGTGTGAGTCCGGGTGTGAAGGAACACACCTTTAATAGTGATTTCAGTGTGTGTGTGAGCACGGGTGTGAAGGAACACTCCTTTAAGAGAGATTTCAGTGTGTGTGAGTCCGGGTGTGAAGGAACACTTCTTTAATAGTGATTTCAGTGTGTGTGTGAGTCTGGGTGTGAAGGAACACTCCTTTAATAGTGATTTCAGTCTGTGTGTGAGTCCGGGAGTGAAGGAACACTCCTTTAATAGTGATTTCAGTGTGTGTGTGTGTCCGGGTGTGAAGGAACACTCCTTTAATAGTGATTTCAATGTGTGTGAGCCCGGGTGTGAAGGAACACTCCTTTAATAGTGATTTCAGTGTGTGTGAGTCCGGGTGTGAAGGAAACTTCCTTTAATAGTGATTTCAGTGTTTGTGTGTGAACCCGGGTGTGAAGGAACACTCCTTTAATAGTGATTTCAGTATGGGTGAGACCAGGTGTGAAGGAACACTCCTTTAATAGTGTTTTCAGTGTGTGTGAACCCGGGTGTGAAGGAACACTCCTTTAACAGTGATTTCAGTGTGTGTGTGAGTCCGGGTGTGAAGGAACACTCCTTTAATAGTGATTTCAGTTTGTGTGTGAGTCTGGGTGTGAAGGAACACTCCTTTAATAGTGATTTCAGTGTGTGTGAGCCCGGGTGTGAAGGGACACTCCTTTAATAGTGATTTCAGTGTGTGTGAGTCCGGTTGTGAAGGAACACTCCTTTAATAGTGATTTCAGTGTGTGTGTGAGTCCGGGTGTGAAGGAACACTCCTTTAATAGTGATTTCAGTGTTTGTGTGAGCCTGGGTGTGAAGGAACACTCCTTTAACAGTGATTTCAGTGTGTGTGTGAGTCCGGGTGTGAAGGAACACTCCTTTAATAGTGATTTCAGCGTGTGTGAGTCCGGGTGTGAAGGAACACTCCTTTAATAGTGATTTCAGTGTGTGTGAGTCCGGGTGTGAAGGAAACTTCCTTTAATATTGATTTCAGTGTTTGTGTGTGAACCCGGGTGTGAAGGAACTCTCCTTTAATAGTGATTTCAGTGTGTGTGAGTCCGGGTGTGAAGGAACACTCCTTTAATAGTGATTTCAGTGTGTGTGAGACCAGGTGTGAAGGAACACTCCTTTAATAGTGTTTTCAGTGTGTGTGAACCCGGGTGTGAAGGAACTCTCTTTTAATAGTGATTTCAGTGTGTGTGTGAGTCCGGATGTGAAGGAACACTCCTTTAATAGTGTTTTCAGTGTGTGTGAGCCCGGGTGTGAAGGAACACTCCTTTAATAGTGATTTCAGAGTGTGTGAGCCCGGGTGTGAAGGAACACTCCTTTAATAGTGATTTCAGTGTGTTGAGCCCGGGTGAGAAGGAACACTCCTTTAATAGTGATTTCAGTGTGTGTGTGAGCCTGGGTGTGAAGGAACACTCCTTTCAGAGAGATTTCATTGTGTGTGAGTCCGGGTGTGAAGGAACACTTCTTTAATAGTGATTTCAGTGTGTGTGTGAGTCTGGGTGTGAAGGAACACTCCTTTAATAGTGATTTCAGTGTGTGTGAGTCCGGGTGTGAAGGAACACTCCTTTAATAGTGATTTCAGTGTGTGTGAGTCCGGGTGTGAAGGAACACTCCTTTAATAGTGATTTCAGTGTGTGTGTGAGTCCGGATGTGAAGGAACACTCCTTTAATAGTGTTTTCAGTGTGTGTGAGCCCGGGTGTGAAGGAACACTCCTTTAATAGTGATTTCAGTGTGTGTGTGAGCCTGGGTGTGAAGGAACACTCCTTTAAGAGAGATTTCAGTGTGTGTGAGTCCGGGTGTGAAGGAACACTCCTTTAATAGTGATTTCAGTGTGTGTGAGTCCGGGTGTGAAGGAACACACCTTTAATAGTGATTTCAGTGTGTGTGAGTCCGGGTGTGAAGGAACACTCCTTTAATAGTGATTTCAGTGTGTGTGAGTCCGGGTGTGAAGGAACACTCCTTTAATAGTGATTTCAGTGTGTGTGTGAGTCCGGATGTGAAGGAACACTCCTTTAATAGTGTTTTCAGTGTGTGTGAGCCCGGGTGTGAAGGAACACTCCTTTAATAGTGATTTCAGTGTGTGTGTGAGCCTGGGTGTGAAGGAACACTCCTTTAAGAGAGATTTCAGTGTGTGTGAGTCCGGGTGTGAAGGAACACTTCTTTAATAGTGATTTCAGTGTGTGTGATTCCAGGTGTGAAGGAACACTCCTTTAATAGTGTTTTCACTGTGTGTGAGCCCGGGTGTGAAGGAACACTCCTTTAATAGTGATTTCAGTGTGTGTGTGAGCCTGGGTGTGAAGGAACACTCCTTTAAGAGAGATTTCAGTGTGTGTGAGTCCGGGTGTGAAGGAACACTTCTTTAATAGTGATTTCAGTGTGTGTGTGAGTCTGGGTGTGAAGGCACACTCCTTTAATAGTGATTTCAGTGAGTGTGAGCCCGGGTGTGAAGGAACACTCCTTTAATAGTGATTTCAGTGTGTGTGAGTCCGGTTGTGAAGGAACACTCCTTTAATAGTGATTTCAGTGTGTGTGAGTCCGGGTGTGAAGGAACACTCCTTTACCAGTGATTTCAGTGTGTGTGTGAGTCTGGGTGTGAAGGAACACTCCTTTAATAGTGATTTCAGTGTGTGTGTGAGTCTGGGTGTGAAGGAACACTCCTTTAATAGTGATTTCAGTGTGTTTGATTCCAGGTGTGAAGGAACACTCCTTTACCAGTGATTTCAGTGTGTGTGATTCCAGGTGTGAAGGAACACTCCTTTAATAGTGATTTCAGTGTGTGTGTGAGTCTGGGTGTGAAGGAACACTCCTTTAATAGTGATTTCAGTGTGTGTGAGTCCGGGTGTGAAGGAACACACCTTTAATAGTGATTTCAGTGTGTGTGTGAGCACGGGTGTGAAGGAACACTCCTTTAAGCGAGATTTCAGTGTGTGTGAGTCCGGGTGTGAAGGAACACTTCTTTAATAGTGATTTCAGTGTGTGTGTGAGTCTGGGTGTGAAGGAACACTCCTTTAATAGTGATTTCAATGTGTGTGAGTCCGGGTGTGAAGGAACACACCTTTAATAGTGATTTCAGTGTGTGTGAGTCCGGGTGTGAAGGAACACTCCTTTAATAGTGATTTCAGTGTGTGTGAGTCCGGGTGTGAAGGAACACTCCTTTAATAGTGATTTCAGTGTGTGTGTGAGTCCGGGTGTGAAGGATCACTCCATTAATAGTGATTTCAGTGTGTGTGAGCCCGGGTGTGAAGGAACACTACTTTAATAGTGATTTCTGTGTGTGTGTGTCCGGGTGTGAAGGAACACTCCTTTAATAGTGATTTCAGTGTGTGTGTGAGTCCGGGTGTGAAGGAACACTCCTTTAATAGTGATTTCAGTGTGTGTGTGAGAGCCCGGGTGTGAAGGAACACTCCTTTAATAGTGATTTCAGTGTGTGTGAGTCTGGGTGTGACGGAACACTCCTGTAATAGTGATTTCAGTGTGTGTGAGAGACCGGGTGTGAAGGAACACTCCTTTAATAGTGATTTCAGTGTGTGTGTGAGAGCCCGGGTGTGAAGGAACACTCCATTAATAGTGATTTCAGTGTGTGTGAGCCCGGGTGTGAAGGAACACTCCTTTAATAGTGATTTCAGTGTGTGTGAGTCCGGGTGTGAAGGAACACTTCTTTAATAATGATTTCAGTGTGTGTGAGACCGGGTGTGAAGGAACACTCCTTTAATAATGATTTCAGTGTGTGTGTGAGTCCGGGTGTGAAGGAACACTCCTTTAATAGTGATTTCAGTGTGTGTGTGAGTCCGGGTGTGAAGGAACACTCCTTTATTAGTGATTTCAGTGTGTATGTGAGTCCGGGTGTGAAGGAACACTCCTTTCATAGTGATTTCAGTGTGTGTGTGAGTCCGGGTGTGAAGGAACACTCCTTTAATAGTGATTTCAGTGTGTATGTGAGTCCGGGTGTGAAGGAACACTCCTTTAATAGTGATTTCAGTCTGTGTGAGTGCGGGTGTGAAGGAACACTCCTTTAATAGTGATTTCAGTCTGTGTGAGTGCGGGTGTGAAGGAACACTACTTTAATAGTGATTTCAGTCTGTGTGAGTGCGGGTGTGAAGGAACACTCCTTTAAAAGTGATTTCAGTGTGTGTGTGAGTCCGTGTGTGAAGGAACACTCCTTTAATAGTGATTTCAGTCTGTCTGAGACCAGGTGTGAAGGAACACTCCTTTAATAGTGATTTCAGTGTGTGTGTGAGTCCGGGTGTGAAGGAACACTCCTTTAATAGTGATTTCAGTGTGTGTGAGCCCGGGTGTGAAGGAACACTCCTTTACTAGTGATTTCAGTGTGTGTGTGAGTCCGGGTGTGAAGGAACACTCGTTTAATAGTGATTTCAGTGTGTGTGAGTCCGGGTGTTAAGGAACACTCCTTTAATGGTGATTTCAGTGTGTGTGAGTCCGGGTGTGAAGGAACACTCCTTTAATAGTGATTTCAGTGTGTGTGAGACCAGGTGTGAAGGAACACTCCTTTAACAGTGATTTCAGTGTGTGTGTGAGTCCGGGTGTGAAGGAACACTCCTTTAATAGTGATTTCAGTGTGTGTGTGAGCCCGGGTGTGAAGGAACTCTCCTTTAATAGTGATTTCAGTGTGTGTGTGAGCCTGGGTGTGAAGGAACACTCCTTTAATAGTGATTTCAGTGTGTGTGAGCCCGGGTGTGAAGGAACACTCCTTTAATAGTGATTTCAGTGTGTGAGAGCCTGGGTGTGAAGGAACACTCCTTTAATAGTGATTTCAGTGTGTGTGAGACCGGGTGTGAAGGAACACTCCTTTAATAGTGATTTCAGTGTATGTGAGTCCGGGTGTGAAGGAACACTCCTTTAATAGTGATTTCAGTATGTGTGAGACCAGTTGTGAAGGAACACTCCTTTAATAGTGTTTTCAGTGTGTGTGAACCCGGGCGTGAAGGAACTCTCCTTTAATAGTGATTTCAGTGTGTGAGTGAGTCCGGGTGTCAAGGAACACTCCTTTAACAGTGATTTCAGTGTGTGTGTGTGAGCCCGGGTGTGAAGGAACACTCCTTTAATAGTGATTTCAGGGTATGTGAGTCCAGGTGTGAAGGAACACTCCTTTAATAGTGATTTCAGTGTGTGTGTGTGCCCGGGTGTGAAGGAACACTCCTTTAATAGTGATTTCAGTGTGTGTGAGTCTGGGTGTGAGGGAACACTCCTTTCATAGTGATTTCAGTGTGTGTGAGTCCGGGTGTGATGGAACACTCCTTTAATAGTGATTTCAGTGTGTGTGTGAGTCTGGGTGTGAAGGAACACTCCTTTAACAGTGATTACATTGTGTGTGAGTCCGGGTGTGAAGGAACACTCCTTAAAAGTGATTTCAGTGTGTGTGAGACCGGATGTGAAGGAACAATCCTTTAATAGTGATTTCAGTGTGTGTGAGACCGGGAGTGAAGGAACACTCCTTTAATAGTGATTTCAATGTGTGTGTGAGTCCGGGTTTGAAGGAACACTCCTTTAACAGTGATTACATTGTGTGTGAGTCCGTGTGTGAAGGAACACTCCTTTAACAGTGATTTCAGTGTGTGTGTTTCCGGGTGTGAAGGAAACTTCCTTTAATAGTGATTTCAGTGTTTGTGTGTGAACCCGGGTGTGAAGGAACTCTCCTTTAATAGTGATTTCAGTATGGGTGAGACCAGGTGTGAAGGAACACTCCTTTAATAGTGTTTTCAGTGTGTGTGAGCCCGGGTGTGAAGGAACACTCCTTTAATAGTGATTTCAGTGTGTGTGAGTCCGGTTGTGAAGGAACACTCCTTTAATAGTGATTTCAGTGTGTGTGAGTCCGGGTGTGAAGGAACACTCCTTTACCAGTGATTTCAGTGTGTGTGTGAGTCTGGGTGTGAAGGAACACTCCTTTAATAGTGATTTCAGTGTGTGTGTGAGTCTGGGTGTGAAGGAACACTCCTTTAATAGTGATTTCAGTGTGTTTGATTCCAGGTGTGAAGGAACACTCCTTTACCAGTGATTTCAGTGTGTGTGATTCCAGGTGTGAAGGAACACTCCTTTAATAGTGATTTCAGTGTGTGTGTGAGTCTGGGTGTGAAGGAACACTCCTTTAATAGTGATTTCAGTGTTTGTGAGTCCGGGTGTGAAGGAACACACCTTTAATAGTGATTTCAGTGTGTGTGTGAGCACGGGTGTGAAGGAACACTCCTTTAAGAGAGATTTCAGTGTGTGTGAGTCCGGGTGTGAAGGAACACTTCTTTAATAGTGATTTCAGTGTGTGTGTGAGTCTGGGTGTGAAGGAACACTCCTTTAATAGTGATTTCAGTCTGTGTGTGAGTCCGGGAGTGAAGGAACACTCCTTTAATAGTGATTTCAGTGTGTGTGTGAGTCCGGGTGTGAAGGAACACTCCTTTAATAGTGATTTCAATGTGTGTGAGCCCGGGTGTGAAGGAACACTCCTTTAATAGTGATTTCAGTGTGTGTGAGTCCGGGTGTGAAGGAAACTTCCTTTAATAGTGATTTCAGTGTTTGTGTGTGAACCCGGGTGTGAAGGAACACTCCTTTAATAGTGATTTCAGTATGGGTGAGACCAGGTGTGAAGGAACACTCCTTTAATAGTGTTTTCAGTGTGTGTGAACCCGGGTGTGAAGGAACACTCCTTTAACAGTGATTTCAGTGTGTGTGTGAGTCCGGGTGTGAAGGAACACTCCTTTAATAGTGATTTCAGTTTGTGTGTGAGTCTGGGTGTGAAGGAACACTCCTTTAACAGTGATTTCAGTGTGTGTGTGAGTCCGGGTGTGAAGGAACACTCCTTTAATAGTGATTTCAGTGTGTGTGAGTCCGGGTGTGAAGGAACACTCCTTTAATAGTGATTTCAGTGTGTATGAGCCCGGGTGTGAAGGAACACTCCTTTAATAGTGATTTCAGTGTGTGTGAGTCCGGGTGTGAAGGAAACTTCCTTTAATAGTGATTTCAGTGTTTGTGTGTGAACCCGGGTGTGAAGGAACTCTCCTTTAATAGTGATTTCAGTGTGTATGTGAGACCAGGTGTGAAGGAACACTCCTTTAATAGTGTTTTCAGTGTGTGTGAACCCGAGTGTGAAGGAACTCTCTTTTAATAGTGATTTCAGTGTGTGTGTGAGTCCGGATGTGAAGGAACACACCTTTAATAGTGTTTTCAGTGTGTGTGAGCCCGGGTGTGAAGGAACACTCCTTTAATAGTGAATTCAGTGTGTGTGTGAGTCCAGGTGTGAAGGAACACTCCTTTAATAGTGATTTCAGTGTGTTGAGGCCGGGTGTGAAGGAACACTCCTTTAATAGTGATTTCAGTGTGTGTGTGAGTCCGGGTGTGAAGGAACACTCCTTTAATAGTGATTTCAGAGTGTGTGAGTCCGGGTGTGAAGGATCACTCCTTTAATAGTGATTTCAGTGTGTGTGAGCCCGGGTGTGAAGGAACACTACTTTAATAGTGATTTCTGTGTGTGTGAGTCCGGGTGTGAAGGAACACTCCTTTAATAGTGATTTCAGTGTGTGTGTGAGTCCGGGTGTGAAGGAACACTCCTTTAATAGTGATTTCAATGTGTGTGAGCCCGGGTGTGAAGGAACACTCCTTTAATAGTGATTTCAGTGTGTGTGAGTCCGGCTGTGAAGGAAACTTCCTTTAATAGTGATTTCAGTGTTTGTGTGTGAACCCGGGTGTGAAGGAACACTCCTTTAATAGTGATTTCAGTATGGGTGAGACCAGGTGTGAAGGAACACTCCTTTAATAGTGTTTTCAGTGTGTGTGAACCCGGGTGTGAAGGAACTCTCTTTTAATAGTGATTACAGAGTGTGTGTGAGTCCGGGTGTGAAGGAACACTCCTTTAATAGTGATTTCAGTGTGTGTGTGAGGCTGGGTGTGAAGGAACACTCCTTTAATAGTGATTTCAGTGTGTGTGAGTCCGGGTGTGAAGGAAACTTCCTTTAATATTGATTTCAGTGTTTGTGTGTGAACCCGGGTGTGAAGGAACTCTCCTTTAATAGTGATTTCAGTGTGTATGTGAGACCAGGTGTGAAGGAACACTCCTTTAATAGTGTTTTCAGTGTGTGTGAACCCGGGTGTGAAGGAACTCTCTTTTAATAGTGATTTCAGTGTGTGTGTGAGTCCGGATGTGAAGGAACACTCCTTTAATAGTGTTTTCAGTGTGTGTGAGCCCGGGTGTGAAGGAACACTCCTTTAATAGTGATTTCAGTGTGTTGAGCCCGGGTGAGAAGGAACACTCCTTTAATAGTGATTTCAGTGTGTGTGTGAGCCTGGGTGTGAAGGAACACTCCTTTAAGAGAGGTTTCAGTGTGTGTGAGTCCGGGTGTGAAGGAACACTCCTTTAATAGTGATTTCAGTGTATGTGAGTCCGGGTGTGAAGGAACACTCCTTTAATAGTGATTTCAGTATGTGTGAGACCAGTTGTGAAGGAACACTCCTTTAATAGTGTTTTCAGTGTGTGTGAACCCGGGCGTGAAGGAACTCTCCTTTAATAGTGATTTCAGTGTGTGAGTGAGTCCGGGTGTCAAGGAACACTCCTTTAACAGTGATTTCAGTGTGTGTGTGTGAGCCCGGGTGTGAAGGAACACTCCTTTAATAGTGATTTCAGGGTATGTGAGTCCAGGTGTGAAGGAACACTCCTTTAATAGTGATTTCAGTGTGTGTGTGTGCCCGGGTGTGAAGGAACACTCCTTTAATAGTGATTTCAGTGTGTGTGAGTCTGGGTGTGAGGGAACACTCCTTTCATAGTGATTTCAGTGTGTGTGAGTCCGGGTGTGATGGAACACTCCTTTAATAGTGATTTCAGTGTGTGTGTGAGTCTGGGTGTGAAGGAACACTCCTTTAACAGTGATTACATTGTGTGTGAGTCCGGGTGTGAAGGAACACTCCTTAAAAGTGATTTCAGTGTGTGTGAGACCGGATGTGAAGGAACAATCCTTTAATAGTGATTTCAGTGTGTGTGAGACCGGGAGTGAAGGAACACTCCTTTAATAGTGATTTCAATGTGTGTGTGAGTCCGGGTTTGAAGGAACACTCCTTTAACAGTGATTACATTGTGTGTGAGTCCGTGTGTGAAGGAACACTCCTTTAACAGTGATTTCAGTGTGTGTGTTTCCGGGTGTGAAGGAAACTTCCTTTAATAGTGATTTCAGTGTTTGTGTGTGAACCCGGGTGTGAAGGAACTCTCCTTTAATAGTGATTTCAGTATAGGTGAGACCAGGTGTGAAGGAACACTCCTTTAATAGTGTTTTCAGTGTGTGTGAACCCGGGTGTGAAGGAACTCTCTTTTAATAGTGATTTCAGTGTGTGTGTGAGTCCGGGTGTGAAGGAACACTCCTTTAATAGTGATTTCAGTGTGTGTGAGCACGGTTGTGAAGGAACACTCCTTTAATAGTGATTTCAGTGTGTGTGTGAGCCTGGGTGTGAAGGAACACTCCTTTAACAGTGATTTCAGTGTGTGTGTGAGTCCGGGTGTGAAGGAACACTCCTTTAATAGTGATTTCAGTGTGTGTGAGTCCGGGTGTGAAGGAACACTCCTTTAATAGTGATTTCAGTGTGTATGAGCCCGGGTGTGAAGGAACACTCCTTTAATAGTGATTTCAGTGTGTGTGAGTCCGGGTGTGAAGGAAACTTCCTTTAATAGTGATTTCAGTGTTTGTGTGTGAACCCGGGTGTGAAGGAACTCTCCTTTAATAGTGATTTCAGTGTGTATGTGAGACCAGGTGTGAAGGAACACTCCTTTAATAGTGTTTTCAGTGTGTGTGAACCCGAGTGTGAAGGAACTCTCTTTTAATAGTGATTTCAGTGTGTGTGTGAGTCCGGATGTGAAGGAACACACCTTTAATAGTGTTTTCAGTGTGTGTGAGCCCGGGTGTGAAGGAACACTCCTTTAATAGTGAATTCAGTGTGTGTGTGAGTCCAGGTGTGAAGGAACACTCCTTTAATAGTGATTTCAGTGTGTTGAGGCCGGGTGTGAAGGAACACTCCTTTAATAGTGATTTCAGTGTGTGTGTGAGTCCGGGTGTGAAGGAACACTCCTTTAATAGTGATTTCAGAGTGTGTGAGTCCGGGTGTGAAGGATCACTCCTTTAATAGTGATTTCAGTGTGTGTGAGCCCGGGTGTGAAGGAACACTACTTTAATAGTGATTTCTGTGTGTGTGAGTCCGGGTGTGAAGGAACACTCCTTTAATAGTGATTTCAGTGTGTGTGTGAGTCCGGGTGTGAAGGAACTCTCCTTTAATAGTGATTTCAATGTGTGTGAGCCCGGGTGTGAAGGAACACTCCTTTAATAGTGATTTCAGTGTGTGTGAGTCCGGCTGTGAAGGAAACTTCCTTTAATAGTGATTTCAGTGTTTGTGTGTGAACCCGGGTGTGAAGGAACACTCCTTTAATAGTGATTTCAGTATGGGTGAGACCAGGTGTGAAGGAACACTCCTTTAATAGTGTTTTCAGTGTGTGTGAACCCGGGTGTGAAGGAACTCTCTTTTAATAGTGATTACAGAGTGTGTGTGAGTCCGGGTGTGAAGGAACACTCCTTTAATAGTGATTTCAGTGTGTGTGTGAGGCTGGGTGTGAAGGAACACTCCTTTAATAGTGATTTCAGTGTGTGTGAGTCCGGGTGTGAAGGAAACTTCCTTTAATATTGATTTCAGTGTTTGTGTGTGAACCCGGGTGTGAAGGAACTCTCCTTTAATAGTGATTTCAGTGTGTATGTGAGACCAGGTGTGAAGGAACACTCCTTTAATAGTGTTTTCAGTGTGTGTGAACCCGGGTGTGAAGGAACTCTCTTTTAATAGTGATTTCAGTGTGTGTGTGAGTCCGGATGTGAAGGAACACTCCTTTAATAGTGTTTTCAGTGTGTGTGAGCCCGGGTGTGAAGGAACACTCCTTTAATAGTGATTTCAGTGTGTTGAGCCCGGGTGAGAAGGAACACTCCTTTAATAGTGATTTCAGTGTGTGTGTGAGCCTGGGTGTGAAGGAACACTCCTTTAAGAGAGGTTTCAGTGTGTGTGAGTCCGGGTGTGAAGGAACACTCCTTTAATAGTGATTTCAGTGTGTGTGTGAGTCTGGGTGTGAAGGAACACTCCTTTAATAGTGATTTCAGTGTGTGTGAGTCCGGGTGTGAAGGAACACACCTTTAATAGTGATTTCAGTGTGTGTGAGTCCGGGTGTGAAGGAACACTCCTTTAATAGTGGTTTCAGTGTGTGTGAGTCCGGGTGTGAAGGAACACTCCTTTAATAGTGATTTCAGTATGGGTGAGACCGGGTGTGAAGGAACACTCCTTTAATAGTGTTTTCTGTGTGTGTGAATCTGGGTGTGAGGGAACACTCCTTTAATAGTGATTTCAGTGTGTGTGAGACCGCGTCTGAAGGAACACTCCTTTAATAGTGATTTCAGTGTGTGTGAGTCCGGGTGTGAAGGAACACTCCTTTAATAGTGATTTAAGTGTGTGTGAGCCCGGGTCTGAAGGAACACTCCTTTAATAGTGATTTCAGTGTGTGTGAGTCCGGGTGTGATGGAACACTCCTTTAATAGTGATTTCAGTGTGTGTGTGAGTCTGGGTGTGAAGGAACACTCCTTTAACAGTGATTACATTGTGTGTGAGTCCGGGTGTGAAGGAACACTCCTTTAACAGTGATTTCAGTGTGTGTGAGACCGGGAGTGAAGGAACACTCCATTAATAGTGATTTCAGTGTGTGTGTGAGTCCGGGTGTGAAGGAACAATCATTTAATAGTGATTTCAGTGTGTGTGAGACCGGGAGTGAAGGAACACTCCATTAATAGTGATTTCAGTGTGTGTGTGAGTCCGGGTGTGAAGGAACACTCCTTTAACAGTGATTACATTGTGTGTGAGTCCGTGTGTGAAGGAACACTCCTTTAACAGTGATTTCAGTGTGTGTGTGTCCGGGTGTGAAGGAAACTTCCTTTAATAGTGATTTCAGTGTTTGTGTGTGAACCCGGGTGTGAAGGAACTCTCCTTTAAAAGTGATTTCAGTATGGGTGAGACCAGGTGTGAAGGAACACTCCTTTAATAGTTTTTTCAGTGTGTGTGAACCCGGGTGTGAAGGAACTCTCTTTTAATAGTGATTTCAGTGTGTGTGTGAGTCCGGGTGTGAAAGGAACACTCCTTTAATAGTGATTTCAGTGTGTGTGTGAGCCTGGGTGTGAAGGAACACTCCTTTACCAGTGATTTCAGTGTGTGTGTGAGTCCGGGTGTGATGGAACACTCCTTTAATAGTGATTTCAGTGTGTGGGGGTCCGGGTGTGAAGGAACTCTCCTTTAATAGTGTTTTCAGTGTGTGTGAGTCCGGGTGTGAAGGAAACTTCCTTTAATAGTGATTTCAGTGTTTGTGTGTGAACCCGGGTGTGAAGGAACACTCCTTTAATAGTGATTTCAGTGTGTATGAGCCCGGGTGTGAAGGAACACTCCTTTAATAGTGATTTCAGTGTGTGTGAGTCCGGGTGTGAAGGAAACTTCCTTTAATAGTGATTTCAGTGTTTGTGTGTGAACCCGCGTGTGAAGGAACTCTCCTTTAATAGTGATTTCAGTGTGTATGTGAGACCAGGTGTGAAGGAACACTCCTTTAATAGTGTTTTCAGTGTGTGTGAACCCGGGTGTGAAGGAACACTACTTTAATATTAATTTCAGTGTGTGTGTGAGTCCGGATGTGAAGGAACACTCCTTTAATAGTGTTTTCAGTGTGTGTGAGCCCGGGTGTGAAGGAACACTCCTTTAATAGTGAATTCAGTGTGTGTGTGAGTCCAGGTATGAAGGAACACTCCTTTAATAGTGATTTCAGTGTGTTGAGCCCGGGTGAGAAGGAACTCTCCTTTAATAGTGATTTCAGTGTGTGTGTGAGCCCGGGTGTGAAGGAACACTCCTTTAATAGTGATTTCAGTGTGTGTGTGAGCCTGGGTGTGAAGGAACACTCCTTTAAGAGAGATTTCATTGTGTGTGAGTCCAGGTGTGAAGGAACACTCCTTTAATAGTGATTTCAGTGTGTGTGAGTCCGGGTGTGAAGGAACACCCCTTTAATAGTGATTTCAGTGTGTGTGAGTCCGGGAGTGAAGGAACTCTCCTTAAATAGTGATTTCAGTGTGTGTGAGACCGGGTGTGAAGGAACACTCCTTTAATAGTGATTTCAGTGTGTGTGAGTCCGGGTGTGAAGGAAAACTCCTTTAATAGTGATTTCAGTGTGTGTGAGTCCGGGTGTGAAGGAACACTCCTTTAATAGTGATTTCAGAGTGTGTGTGAGTCCGGGTGTGAAGGAACACTCCTTTAATAGTGATTTCAGAGTGTGTGTGAGTCCGGGTGTGAAGGAACACTTCTTTAATAGTGATTTCAGTGTGTGTGAGAGCCCGGGTGTGAAGGAACACTTCTTTAATAGTGATTTCAGTGTGTGTGTGAGTCCGGGTGTGAAGGAACTCTCCTTTAATTGTGATTTCAGTGTGTGTGAGTCCGGGTGTGAAGGAACACTCCTTTAATAGTGATTACAGTGTGTGTGTGAGTCCGGGTGTGAAGGAACACTCCTTTAATAGTGATTTCAGTGTGTGTGTGAGTCCGGGTGTGAAGGAACACTCCTTTAATAGTGATTACAGTGTGTGTGAGCCCGGGTGTGAAGGAACAATCCTTTAATAGTGATTTCAGTGTGTGTGTGTGCCCGGGTGTGAAGGAACACTCCTTTAATAGTGATTTCAGTGTGTGTGAGTCCGGGTGTGAAGGAACACTCCTTTAATAGTGATTTCAGTGTGTGTGTGAGTCCGGATGTGAAGGAACACTCCTTTAATAGTGTTTTCAGTGTGTGTGAGCCCGGGTGTGAAGGAACACTCCTTTAATAGTGATTTCAGTGTGTGTGTGAGTCCAGGTGTGAAGGAACACTCCTTTAATAGTGATTTCAGTGTGTTGAGCCCGGGTGAGAAGGAACTCTCCTTTAATAGTGATTTCAGTGTGTGCGTGAGCCTGGGTGTGAAGGAACACTCCTTTAATAGTGATTTCAGTGTGTGTGTGAGCCTGGGTGTGAAGGAACACTCCTTTAAGAGAGATTTCATTGTGTGTGAGTCCAGGTGTGAAGGAACACTCCTTTAATAGTGATTTCAGTGTGTGTGAGTCCGGGTGTGAAGGAACACCCCTTTAATAGTGATTTCAGTGTGTGTGAGTCCGGGTGTGAAGGAACACTCCTTTAAGAGAGATTTCAGTGTGTGTGAGTCCAGGTGTGAAGGAACTCTCCTTTAATAGTGATTTCAGTGTGTGTGAGTCCGGGTGTGAAGGAACACACCTTTAATAGTGATTTCAGTGTGTGTGAGTCTGGGTGTGAAGGAACACTCCTTTAATAGTGATTTCAGTGTGTGTGAGTCCGGGTGTGAAGGAACTCTCCTTTAATAGTGATTTCAGTGTGTGTGAGTCCGGGTGTGAAGGAACACTCCTTTAATAGTGATTACAGTGTGTGTGTGAGTCCGGGTGTGAAGGAACACTCCTTTAATAGTGATTTCAGTGTGTGTGTGAGTCCGGGTGTGAAGGAACACTACTTTAATAGTGATTACAGTGTGTGTGAGCCCGGGTGTGAAGGAACACTCCTTTAATAGTGATTTCAGTGTGTGTGTGAGTCCGGGTGTGAAGGATCACTCCTTTCAGAGAGATTTCAGTGTGTGTGAGTCCGGGTGTGAAGGAACACTTCTTTAATAGTGATTTCAGTGTGTGTGTGAGTCTGGGTGTGAAGGAACACTCCTTTAATAGTGATTTCAGTGTGTGTGAGACCGGGTGTGAAGGAACACACCTTTAATAGTGATTTCAGTGTGTGTGAGTCCGGGTGTGAAGGAACACTCCTTTAATAGTGATTTCAGTGTGTGTGAGTCCGGGTGTGAAGGAACACTCTTTTAATAGTGATTTCAGTGTGTGTGTGAGTCCGGATGTGAAGGAACACTCCTTTAATAGTGTTTTCAGTGTGTGTGAGCCCGGGTGTGAAGGAACACTCCTTTAATAGTGATTTCAGTGTGTGTGTGAGCCTGGGTGTGAAGGAACACTCCTTTAAGTGAGATTTCAGTGTGTGTGAGTCCGGGTGTGAAGGAACACTTCTTTAATAGTGATTTCAGTGTGTGTGATTCCAGGTGTGAAGGAACACTCCTTTAATAGTGTTTTCAGTGTGTGTGAGCCCGGGTGTGAAGGAACACTCCTTTAATAGTGATTTCAGTGTGTGTGTGAGTCCGGATGTGAAGGAACACTCCTTTAATAGTGTTTTCAGTGTGTGTGAGCCCGGGTGTGAATGAACACTCCTTTAATAGTGATTTCAGTGTGTGTGAGTCCGGGTGTGAAGGAAACTTCCTTTAATAGTGATTTCAGTGTTTGTGTGTGAACCCGGGTGTGAAGGAACACTCCTTTAATAGTGATTTCAGTGTGTATGAGCCCGGGTGTGAAGGAACACTCCTTTAATAGTGATTTCAGTGTGTGTGAGTCCGGGTGTGAAGGAAACTTCCTTTAATAGTGATTTCAGTGTTTGTGTGTGAACCCGGGTGTGAAGGAACTCTCCTTTAATAGTGATTTCAGTGTGTATGTGAGACCAGGTGTGAAGGAACACTCCTTTAATAGTGTTTTCAGTGTGTGTGAACCCGGGTGTGAAGGAACACTACTTTAATATTAATTTCAGTGTGTGTGTGAGTCCGGATGTGAAGGAACACTCCTTTAATAGTGTTTTCAGTGTGTGTGAGCCCGGGTGTGAAGGAACACTCCTTTAATAGTGAATTCAGTGTGTGTGTGAGTCCAGGTGTGAAGGAACACTCCTTTAATAGTGATTTCAGTGTGTTGAGCCCGGGTGAGAAGGAACTCTCCTTTAATAGTGATTTCAGTGTGTGTGTGAGCCTGGGTGTGAAGGAACACTCCTTTAATAGTGATTTCAGTGTGTGTGTGAGCCTGGGTGTGAAGGAACACTCCTTTAAGAGAGATTTCATTGTGTGTGAGTCCAGGTGTGAAGGAACACTCCGTTAATAGTGATTTCAGTGTGTGTGAGTCCGGGTGTGAAGGAACACCCCTTTAATAGTGATTTCAGTGTGTGTGAGCCCGGGTGTGAAGGAACACTCCTTTAAGAGAGATTTCAGTGTGTGTGAGTCCAGGTGTGAAGGAACTCTCCTTTAATAGTGATTTCAGTGTGTGTGAGTCCGGGTGTGAAGGAACACACCTTTAATAGTGATTTCAGTGTGTGTGAGTCTGGGTGTGAAGGAACACTCCTTTAATAGTGATTTCAGTGTGTGTGAGTCCGGGTGTGAAGGAACTCTCCTTTAATTGTGATTTCAGTGTGTGTGAGTCCGGGTGTGAAGGAACACTCCTTTAATAGTGATTACAGTGTGTGTGTGAGTCCGGGTGTGAAGGAACACTCCTTTAATAGTGATTTCAGTGTGTGTGTGAGTCCGGGTGTGAAGGAACACTCCTTTAATAGTGATTACAGTGTGTGTGAGCCCGGGTGTGAAGGAACAATCCTTTAATAGTGATTTCAGTGTGTGTGTGTGCCCGGGTGTGAAGGAACACTCCTTTAATAGTGATTTCAGTGTGTGTGAGTCCGGGTGTGAAGGAACACTCCTTTAATAGTGATTTCAGTGTGTGTGTGAGTCCGGATGTGAAGGAACACTCCTTTAATAGTGTTTTCAGTGTGTGTGAGCCCGGGTGTGAAGGAACACTCCTTTAATAGTGATTTCAGTGTGTGTGTGAGTCCAGGTGTGAAGGAACACTCCTTTAATAGTGATTTCAGTGTGTTGAGCCCGGGTGAGAAGGAACTCTCCTTTAATAGTGATTTCAGTGTGTGCGTGAGCCTGGGTGTGAAGGAACACTCCTTTAATAGTGATTTCAGTGTGTGTGTGAGCCTGGGTGTGAAGGAACACTCCTTTAAGAGAGATTTCATTGTGTGTGAGTCCAGGTGTGAAGGAACACTCCTTTAATAGTGATTTCAGTGTGTGTGAGTCCGGGTGTGAAGGAACACCCCTTTAATAGTGATTTCAGTGTGTGTGAGTCCGGGTGTGAAGGAACACTCCTTTAAGAGAGATTTCAGTGTGTGTGAGTCCAGGTGTGAAGGAACTCTCCTTTAATAGTGATTTCAGTGTGTGTGAGTCCGGGTGTGAAGGAACACACCTTTAATAGTGATTTCAGTGTGTGTGAGTCTGGGTGTGAAGGAACACTCCTTTAATAGTGATTTCAGTGTGTGTGAGTCCGGGTGTGAAGGAACTCTCCTTTAATAGTGATTTCAGTGTGTGTGAGTCCGGGTGTGAAGGAACACTCCTTTAATAGTGATTACAGTGTGTGTGTGAGTCCGGGTGTGAAGGAATACTCCTTTAATAGTGATTTCAGTGTGTGTGTGAGTCCGGGTGTGAAGGAACACTCCTTTAATAGTGATTACAGTGTGTGTGAGCCCGGGTGTGAAGGAACAATCCTTTAATAGTGATTTCAGTGTGTGTGTGAGTCCGGGTGTGAAGGATCACTCCTTTCAGAGAGATTTCAGTGTGTGTGAGTCCGGGTGTGAAGGAACACTTCTTTAATAGTGATTTCAGTGTGTGTGTGAGTCTGGGTGTGAAGGAACACTCCTTTAATAGTGATTTCAGTGTGTGTGAGTCCGGGTGTGAAGGAACACACCTTTAATAGTGATTTCAGTGTGTGTGAGTCCGGGTGTGAAGGAACACTCCTTTAATAGTGATTTCAGTGTGTGTGAGTCCGGGTGTGAAGGAACACTCCTTTAATAGTGATTTCAGTGTGTGTGTGAGTCCGGATGTGAAGGAACACTCCTTTAATAGTGTTTTCAGTGTGTGTGAGCCCGGGTGTGAAGGAACACTCCTTTAATAGTGATTTCAGTGTGTGTGTGAGCCTGGGTGTGAAGGAACACTCCTTTAAGAGAGATTTCAGTGTGTGTGAGTCCGGGTGTGAAGGAACACTTCTTTAATAGTGATTTCAGTGTGTGTGTGGGTCTGGGTGTGAAGGAACACTCCTTTAATAGTGATTTCAGTGTGTGTGAGCCCGGGTGTGAAGGAACACTCCTTTAATAGTGATTTCAGTGTGTGTGAGTCCGGTTGTGAAGGAACACTCCTTTAATAGTGATTTCAGTGTGTGTGAGTCCGGGTGTGAAGGAACACTCCTTTACCAGTGAATTCAGTGTGTGTGTGAGTCTGGGTGTGAAGGAACACTCCTTTAATAGTGATTTCAGTGTGTGTGTGAGTCTGGGTGTGAAGGAACACTCCTTTAATAGTGATTTCAGTGTGTTTGATTCCAGGTGTGAAGGAACACTCCTTTACCAGTGATTTCAGTGTGTGTGATTCCAGGTGTGAAGGAACACTCCTTTAATAGTGATTTCAGTGTGTGTGTGAGTCTGGGTGTGAAGGAACACTCCTTTAATAGTGATTTCAGTGTGTGTGAGTCCGGGTGTGAAGGAACACACCTTTAATAGTGATTTCAGTGTGTGTGTGAGCACGGGTGTGAAGGAACACTCCTTTAAGAGAGATTTCAGTGTGTGTGAGTCCGGGTGTGAAGGAACACTTCTTTAATAGTGATTTCAGTGTGTGTGTGAGTCTGGGTGTGAAGGAACACTCCTTTAATAGTGATTTCAGTGTGTGTGAGTCCGGGTGTGAAGGAACACACCTTTAATAGTGATTTCAGTGTGTGTGAGTCCGGGTGTGAAGGAACACTCCTTTAATAGTGATTTCAGTTTGTGTGAGTCCGGGTGTGAAGGAACACTCCTTTAATAGTGATTTCAGTGTGTGGGTGAGTCCGGGTGTGAAGGATCACTCCATTAATAGTGATTTCAGTGTGTGTGAGCCCGGGTGTGAAGGAACACTACTTTAATAGTGATTTCTGTGTGTGTGTGTCCGGGTGTGAAGGAACACTCCTTTAATAGTGATTTCAGTGTGTGTGTGAGTCCGGGTGTGAAGGAACACTCCTTTAATAGTGATTTCAGTGTGTGTGAGTCTGGGTGTGACGGAACACTCCTGTAATAGTGATTTCAGTGTGTGTGAGAGACCGGGTGTGAAGGAACACTCCTTTAATAGTGATTTCAGTGTGTGTGTGAGAGCCCGGGTGTGAAGGAACACTCCATTAATAGTGATTTCAGTGTGTGTGAGTCTGGGTGTGAAGGAACACTCCTTTAATAGTGATTTCAGTGTGTGTGAGTCCGGGTGTGAAGGAACTCTCCTTTAATTGTGATTTCAGTGTGTGTGAGTCCGGGTGTGAAGGAACACTCCTTTAATAGTGATTACAGTGTGTGTGTGAGTCCGGGTGTGAAGGAACACTCCTTTAATAGTGATTTCAGTGTGTGTGTGAGTCCGGGTGTGAAGGAACACTCCTTTAATAGTGATTACAGTGTGTGTGAGCCCGGGTGTGAAGGAACAATCCTTTAATAGTGATTTCAGTGTGTGTGTGTGCCCGGGTGTGAAGGAACACTCCTTTAATAGTGATTTCAGTGTGTGTGAGTCCGGGTGTGAAGGAACACTCCTTTAATAGTGATTTCAGTGTGTGTGTGAGTCCGGATGTGAAGGAACACTCCTTTAATAGTGTTTTCAGTGTGTGTGAGCCCGGGTGTGAAGGAACACTCCTTTAATAGTGATTTCAGTGTGTGTGTGAGTCCAGGTGTGAAGGAACACTCCTTTAATAGTGATTTCAGTGTGTTGAGCCCGGGTGAGAAGGAACTCTCCTTTAATAGTGATTTCAGTGTGTGCGTGAGCCTGGGTGTGAAGGAACACTCCTTTAATAGTGATTTCAGTGTGTGTGTGAGCCTGGGTGTGAAGGAACACTCCTTTAAGAGAGATTTCATTGTGTGTGAGTCCAGGTGTGAAGGAACACTCCTTTAATAGTGATTTCAGTGTGTGTGAGTCCGGGTGTGAAGGAACACCCCTTTAATAGTGATTTCAGTGTGTGTGAGTCCGGGTGTGAAGGAACACTCCTTTAAGAGAGATTTCAGTGTGTGTGAGTCCAGGTGTGAAGGAACTCTCCTTTAATAGTGATTTCAGTGTGTGTGAGTCCGGGTGTGAAGGAACACACCTTTAATAGTGATTTCAGTGTGTGTGAGTCTGGGTGTGAAGGAACACTCCTTTAATAGTGATTTCAGTGTGTGTGAGTCCGGGTGTGAAGGAACTCTCCTTTAATAGTGATTTCAGTGTGTGTGAGTCCGGGTGTGAAGGAACACTCCTTTAATAGTGATTACAGTGTGTGTGTGAGTCCGGGTGTGAAGGAATACTCCTTTAATAGTGATTTCAGTGTGTGTGTGAGTCCGGGTGTGAAGGAACACTCCTTTAATAGTGATTACAGTGTGTGTGAGCCCGGGTGTGAAGGAACAATCCTTTAATAGTGATTTCAGTGTGTGTGTGAGTCCGGGTGTGAAGGATCACTCCTTTCAGAGAGATTTCAGTGTGTGTGAGTCCGGGTGTGAAGGAACACTTCTTTAATAGTGATTTCAGTGTGTGTGTGAGTCTGGGTGTGAAGGAACACTCCTTTAATAGTGATTTCAGTGTGTGTGAGTCCGGGTGTGAAGGAACACACCTTTAATAGTGATTTCAGTGTGTGTGAGTCCGGGTGTGAAGGAACACTCCTTTAATAGTGATTTCAGTGTGTGTGAGTCCGGGTGTGAAGGAACACTCCTTTAATAGTGATTTCAGTGTGTGTGTGAGTCCGGATGTGAAGGAACACTCCTTTAATAGTGTTTTCAGTGTGTGTGAGCCCGGGTGTGAAGGAACACTCCTTTAATAGTGATTTCAGTGTGTGTGTGAGCCTGGGTGTGAAGGAACACTCCTTTAAGAGAGATTTCAGTGTGTGTGAGTCCGGGTGTGAAGGAACACTTCTTTAATAGTGATTTCAGTGTGTGTGTGGGTCTGGGTGTGAAGGAACACTCCTTTAATAGTGATTTCAGTGTGTGTGAGCCCGGGTGTGAAGGAACACTCCTTTAATAGTGATTTCAGTGTGTGTGAGTCCGGTTGTGAAGGAACACTCCTTTAATAGTGATTTCAGTGTGTGTGAGTCCGGGTGTGAAGGAACACTCCTTTACCAGTGAATTCAGTGTGTGTGTGAGTCTGGGTGTGAAGGAACACTCCTTTAATAGTGATTTCAGTGTGTGTGTGAGTCTGGGTGTGAAGGAACACTCCTTTAATAGTGATTTCAGTGTGTTTGATTCCAGGTGTGAAGGAACACTCCTTTACCAGTGATTTCAGTGTGTGTGATTCCAGGTGTGAAGGAACACTCCTTTAATAGTGATTTCAGTGTGTGTGTGAGTCTGGGTGTGAAGGAACACTCCTTTAATAGTGATTTCAGTGTGTGTGAGTCCGGGTGTGAAGGAACACACCTTTAATAGTGATTTCAGTGTGTGTGTGAGCACGGGTGTGAAGGAACACTCCTTTAAGAGAGATTTCAGTGTGTGTGAGTCCGGGTGTGAAGGAACACTTCTTTAATAGTGATTTCAGTGTGTGTGTGAGTCTGGGTGTGAAGGAACACTCCTTTAATAGTGATTTCAGTGTGTGTGAGTCCGGGTGTGAAGGAACACACCTTTAATAGTGATTTCAGTGTGTGTGAGTCCGGGTGTGAAGGAACACTCCTTTAATAGTGATTTCAGTTTGTGTGAGTCCGGGTGAGAAGGAACACTCCTTTAATAGTGATTTCAGTGTGTGGGTGAGTCCGGGTGTGAAGGATCACTCCATTAATAGTGATTTCAGTGTGTGTGAGCCCGGGTGTGAAGGAACACTACTTTAATAGTGATTTCTGTGTGTGTGTGTCCGGGTGTGAAGGAACACTCCTTTAATAGTGATTTCAGTGTGTGTGTGAGTCCGGGTGTGAAGGAACACTCCTTTAATAGTGATTTCAGTGTGTGTGAGTCTGGGTGTGACGGAACACTCCTGTAATAGTGATTTCAGTGTGTGTGAGAGACCGGGTGTGAAGGAACACTCCTTTAATAGTGATTTCAGTGTGTGTGTGAGAGCCCGGGTGTGAAGGAACACTCCATTAATAGTGATTTCAGTGTGTGTGAGCCCGGGTGTGAAGGAACACTCCTTTAATAGTGATTTCAGTGTGTGTGAGTCCGGGTGTGAAGGAACACTCCTTTAATAATGATTTCAGTGTGTGTGAGACCGGGTGTGAAGGAACACTCCTTTAATAATGATTTCAGTGTGTGTGTGAGTCCGGGTGTGAAGGAACACTCCTTTAATAGTGATTTCAGTGTGTGTGTGAGTCCGGGTGTGAAGGAACACTCCTTTAATAGTGATTTCAGTGTGTATGTGAGTCCGGGTGTGAAGGAACACTCCTTTCATAGTGATTTCAGTGTGTGTGTGAGTCCGGGTGTGAAGGAACACTCCTTTAATAGTGATTTCAGTCTGTGTGAGTGCGGGTGTGAAGGAACACTCCTTTAATAGTGATTTCATTCTGTGTGAGTGCGGGTGTGAAGGAACACTCCTTTAATAGTGATTTCAGTCTGTGTGAGTGCGGGTGTGAAGGAACAATCCTTTAAAAGTGATTTCAGTGTGTGTGTGAGTCCGTGTGTGAAGGAACACTCCTTTAATAGTGATTTCAGTGTGTGTGTGAGTGCGGGTGTGAAGGAACACTCCTTTAATAGTGATTTCAGTCTGTCTGAGACCAGGTGTGAAGGAACACTCCTTTAATAGTGATTTCAGTGTGTGTGTGAGTCCGGGTGTGAAGGAACACTCCTTTAATAGTGATTTCAGTGTGTGTGAGCCCGGGTGTGAAGGAACACTCCTTTAATAGTGATTTCAGTGTGTGTGAGTCCGGGTGTGAAGGAACACTCCTTTAATAGTGATTTCAGTGTGTGTGAGACCAGGTGTGAAGGAACACTCCTTTAACAGTGATTTCAGTGTGTGTGTGAGTCCGGGTGTGAAGGAACACTCCTTTAATAGTGATTTCAGTGTGTGTGTGAGCCCGGGTGTGAAGGAACTCTCCTTTAATAGTGATTTCAGTGTGTGTGTGAGCCTGGGTGTGAAGGAACACTCCTTTAATAGTGATTTCAGTGTGTGTGAGCCCGGGTGTGAAGGAACACTCCTTTAATAGTGATTTCAGTGTGTGAGAGCCTGGGTGTGAAGGAACACTCCTTTAATAGTGATTTCAGTGTGTGTGAGACCGGGTGTGAAGGAACACTCCTTTAATAGTGATTTCAGTGTATGTGAGTCCGGGTGTGAAGGAACACTCCTTTAATAGTGATTTCAGTATTTGTGAGACCAGTTGTGAAGGAACACTCCTTTAATAGTGTTTTCAGTGTGTGTGAACCCGGGCGTGAAGGAACTCTCCTTTAATAGTGATTTCAGTGTGTGTGAGTCTGGGTGTGAGGGAACACTCCTTTCATAGTGATTTCAGTGTGTGTGAGTCCGGGAGTGAAGGAACACTCCTTTAATAGTGATTTCAGTGTGTGTGAGACCGCGTCTGAAGGAACACTCCTTTAATAGTGATTTCAGTGTGTGTGTGAGTCCGGGTGTGAAGGAACACTCCTTTAACAGTGATTTCAATGTGTGTGAGCCAGGGTGTGAAGGAACACTCCTTTAATAGTGATTTCAGTGTGTGTGAGTCCGGGTGTGAAGGAAACTTCCTTTAATAGTGATTTCAGTGTTTGTGTGTGAACCCGGGTGTGAAGGAACTCTCCTTTAATAGTGATTTCAGTATGGGTGAGACCGGGTGTGAAGGAACACTCCTTTAATATTGTTTTCTTTGTGTGTGAATCTGGGTGTGAGGGAACACTCCTTTAATAGTGATTTCAGTGTGTGTGAGTCCGGGTGTGAAGGAACACTCCTTTAATAGTGATTTAAGTGTGTGTGAGCCCGGGTCTGAAGGAACACTCCTTTAATAGTGATTTCAGTGTGTGTGAGTCCGGGTGTGATGGAACACTCCTTTAATAGTGATTTCAGTGTGTGTGTGAGTCTGGGTGTGAAGGAACACTCCTTTAACAGTGATTACATTGTGTGTGAGTCCGGGTGTGAAGGAACACTCCTTTAAAAGTGATTTCAGTGTGTGTGAGACCGGATGTGAAGGAACAATCCTTTAATAGTGATTTCAGTGTGTGTGAGACCGGGAGTGAAGGAACACTCCTTTAATAGTGATTTCAATGTGTGTGTGAGTCCGGGTTTTAAGGAACACTCCTTTAACAGTGATTACATTGTGTGTGAGTCCGTGTGTGAAGGAACACTCCTTTAACAGTGATTTCAGTGTGTGTGTTTCCGGGTGTGAAGGAAACTTCCTTTAATAGTGATTTCAGTGTTTGTGTGTGAACCCGGGTGTGAAGGAACTCTCCTTTAATAGTGATTTCAGTATGGGTGAGACCAGGTGTGAAGGAACACTCCTTTAATAGTGTTTTCAGTGTGTGTGAACCCGGGTGTGAAGGAACTCTCTTTTAATAGTGATTTCAGTGTGTGTGTGAGTCCGGGTGTGAAGGAACACTCCTTTAATAGTGATTTCAGTGTGTGTGAGCACGGTTGTGAAGGAACACTCCTTTAATAGTGATTTCAGTGTGTGTGTGAGCCTGGGTGTGAAGGAACACTCCTTTAACAGTGATTTCAGTGTGTGTGTGAGTCCGGGTGTGAAGGAACACTCCTTTAATAGTGATTTCAGTGTGTGTGAGTCCGGGTGTGAAGGAACACTCCTTTAATAGTGATTTCAGTGTGTATGAGCCCGGGTGTGAAGGAAACTTCCTTTAATAGTGATTTCAGTGTTTGTGTGTGAACCCGGGTGTGAAGGAACTCTCCTTTAATAGTGATTTCAGTGTGTATGTGAGACCAGGTGTGAAGGAACACTCCTTTAATAGTGTTTTCAGTGTGTGTGAACCCGAGTGTGAAGGAACTCTCTTTTAATAGTGATTTCAGTGTCTGTGTGAGTCCGGATGTGAAGGAACACTCCTTTAATAGTGTTTTCAGTGTGTGTGAGCCCGGGTGTGAAGGAACACTCCTTTAATAGTGAATTCAGTGTGTGTGTGAGTCCAGGTGTGAAGGAACAGTCCTTTAATAATGATTTCAGTGTGTTGAGCCCGGGTGAGAAGGAACTCTCCTTTAATAGTGATTTCAGTGTGTGTGTGAGCCTGGGTGTGAAGGAACACTCCTTTAATAGTGATTTCAGTGTGTGTGTGAGTCCGGGTGTGAAGGATCACTCCTTTAATAGTGATTTCAGTGTGTGTGAGCCCGGGTGTGAAGGAACACTACTTTAATAGTGATTTCTGTGTGTGTGAGTCCGGGTGTGAAGGAACACTCCTTTAATAGTGATTTCAGTGTGTGTGTGAGTCCGGGTGTGAAGGAACACTCCTTTAATAGTGATTTCAATGTGTTTGAGCCCGGGCGTGAAGGAACACTCCTTTAAGAGAGATTTCAGTGTGTGTGAGTCCGGGTGTGAAGGATCACTTCTTTAATAGTGATTTCAGTGTGTGTGATTCCAGGTGTGAAGGAACACTCCTTTAATAGTGTTTTCAGTGTGTGTGAGCCCGGGTGTGAAGGAACACTCCTTTAATAGTGATTTCAGTGTGTGTGTGAGCCTGGGTGTGAAGGAACACTCCTTTAAGAGAGATTTCAGTGTGTGTGAGTCCGGGTGTGAAGGAACACTTCTTTAATAGTGATTTCAGTGTGTGTGTGGGTCTGGGTGTGAAGGAACACTCCTTTAATAGTGATTTCAGTGTGTGTGAGCCCGGGTGTGAAGGAACACTCCTTTAATAGTGATTTCAGTGTGTGTGAGTCCGGTTGTGAAGGAACACTCCTTTAATAGTGATTTCAGTGTGTGTGAGTCCGGGTGTGAAGGAACACTCCTTTACCAGTGATTTCAGTGTGTGTGTGAGTCTGGGTGTGAAGGAACACTCCTTTAATAGTGATTTCAGTGTGTGTGTGAGTCTGGGTGTGAAGGAACACTCCTTTAATAGTGATTTCAGTGTGTTTGATTCCAGGTGTGAAGGAACACTCCTTTACCAGTGATTTCAGTGTGTGTGATTCCAGGTGTGAAGGAACACTCCTTTAATAGTGATTTCAGTGTGTGTGTGAGTCTGGGTGTGAAGGAACACTCCTTTAATAGTGATTTCAGTGTGTGTGAGTCCGGGTGTGAAGGAACACACCTTTAATAGTGATTTCAGTGTGTGTGTGAGCACGGGTGTGAAGGAACACTCCTTTAAGAGAGATTTCAGTGTGTGTGAGTCCGGGTGTGAAGGAACACTTCTTTAATAGTGATTTCAGTGTGTGTGTGAGTCTGGGTGTGAACAACACTCCTTTAATAGTGATTTCAGTGTGTGTGAGTCCGGGTGTGAAGGAACACACCTTTAATAGTGATTTCAGTGTGTGTGAGTCCGGGTTTGAAGGAACACTCCTTTAGTAGTGATTTCAGTGTGTGTGAGTCCGGGTGTGAAGGAACACTCCTTTAATAGTGATTTCAGTGTGTGTGTGAGTCCGGGTGTGAAGGATCACTCCATTAATAGTGATTTCAGTGTGTGTGAGCCCGGGTGTGAAGGAACACTACTTTAATAGTGATTTCTGTGTGTGTGTGTCCGGGTGTGAAGGAACACTCCTTTAATAGTGATTTCAGTGTGTGTGTGAGTCCGGGTGTGAAGGAACACTCCTTTAATAGTGATTTCAGTGTGTGTGTGAGAGCCCGGGTGTGAGGGAACACTCCTTTAATAGTGATTTCAGTGTGTGTGAGTCTGGGTGTGACGGAACACTCCTGTAATAGTGATTTCAGTGTGTGTGAGAGACCGGGTGTGAAGTAACACTCCTTTAATAGTGATTTCAGTGTGTGTGTGAGAGCCCGGGTGTGAAGGAACACTCCATTAATAGTGATTTCAGTCTGTGTGAGCCCGGGTGTGAAGGAACACTCCTTTAATAGTGATTTCAGTGTGTGTGAGTCCGGGTGTGAAGGAACACTCCTTTAATAATGATTTCAGTGTGTGTGAGACCGGGTGTGAAGGAACACTCCTTTAATAATGATTTCAGTGTGTGTGTGAGTCCGGGTGTGAAGGAACACTCCTTTAATAGTGATTTCAGTGTGTGTGTGAGTCCGGGTGTGAAGGAACACTCCTTTAATAGTGATTTCAGTGTGTATGTGAGTCCGGGTGTGAAGGAACACAACTTTCATAGTGATTTCAGTGTGTGTGTGAGTCCGGGTGTGAAGGAACACTCCTTTAATAGTGATTTCAGTGTGTATGTGAGTCCGGGTGTGAAGGAACACTCCTTTAATAGTGATTTCAGTCTGTGTGAGTGCGGGTGTGAAGGAACACTCCTTTAATAGTGATTTCATTCTGTGTGAGTGCGGGTGTGAAGGAACACTCCTTTAATAGTGATTTCAGTCTGTGTGAGTGCGGGTGTGAAGGAACACTCCTTTAAAAGTGATTTCAGTGTGTGTGTGAGTCCGTGTGTGAAGGAACACTCCTTTAATAGTGATTTCAGTCTGTCTGAGACCAGGTGTGAAGGAACACTCCGTTAATAGTGATTTCAGTGTGTGTGTGAGTCCGGGTGTGAAGGAACACTCCTTTAATAGTGATTTCAGTGTGTGTGAGCCCGGGTGTGAAGGAACACTCCTTTAATAGTGATTTCAGTGTGTGTGAGTCCGGGTGTGAAGGAACACTCCTTTAATAGTGATTTCAGTGTGTGTGAGACCAGGTGTGAAGGAACACTCCTTTAACAGTGATTTCAGTGTGTGTGTGAGTCCGGGTGTGAAGGAACACTCCTTTAATAGTGATTTCAGTGTGTGTGTGAGCCCGGGTGTGAAGGAACTCTCCTTTAATAGTGATTTCAGTGTGTGTGTGAGCCTGGGTGTGAAGGAACACTCCTTTAATAGTGATTTCAGTGTGTGTGAGCCCGGGTGTGAAGGAACACTCCTTTAATAGTGATTTCAGTGTGTGAGAGCCTGGGTGTGAAGGAACACTCCTTTAATAGTGATTTCAGTGTGTGTGAGACCGGGTGTGAAGGAACACTCCTTTAATAGTGATTTCAGTGTATGTGAGTCCGGGTGTGAAGGAACACTCCTTTAATAGTGATTTCAGTATTTGTGAGACCAGTTGTGAAGGAACACTCCTTTAATAGTGTTTTCAGTGTGTGTGAGCCCGGGCGTGAAGGAACTCTCCTTTAATAGTGATTTCAGTGTGTGAGTGAGTCCGGGTGTCAAGGAACACTCCTTTAACAGTGATTTCCGTGTGTGTGTGTGAGCCCGGGTGTGAAGGAACACTCCTTTAATAGTGATTTCAGGGTATGTGAGTCCAGGTGTGAAGGAACACTCCTTTAATAGTGATTTCAGTGTGTGTGTGTGCCCGGGTGTGAAGGAACACTCCTTTAATAGTGATTTCAGTGTGTGTGAGTCTGGGTGTGAGGGAACATTCCTTTCATAGTGATTTCAGTGTGTGTGAGTCCGGGAGTGAAGGAACACTCCTTTAATAGTGATTTCAGTGTGTGTGAGACCGCGTCTGAAGGAACACTCCTTTAATAGTGATTTCAGTGTGTGTGTGAGTCCGGGTGTGAAGGAACACTCCTTTAACAGTGATTTCAATGTGTTTGAGCCCGGGTGTGAAGGAACACTCCTTTAATAGTGATTTCAGTGTGTGTGAGTCCGGGTGTGAAGGAAACTTCCTTTAATAGTGATTTCAGTGTTTGTGTGTGAACCCGGGTGTGAAGGAACTCTCCTTTAATAGTGATTTCAGTATGGGTGAGACCGGGTGTGAAGGAACACTCCTTTAATAGTGTTTTCTTTGTGTGTGAATCTGGGTGTGAGGGAACACTCCTTTAATAGTGATTTCAGTGTGTGTGAGACCGCGTCTGAAGGAACACTCCTTTAATAGTGATTTCAGTGTGTGTGAGTCCGGGTGTGAAGGAACACTCCTTTAATAGTGATTTAAGTGTGTGTGAGCCCGGGTCTGAAGGAACACTCCTTTAATAGTGATTTCAGTGTGTGTGAGTCCGGGTGTGATGGAACACTCCTTTAATAGTGATTTCAGTGTGTGTGTGAGTCTGGGTGTGAAGGAACACTCCTTTAACAGTGATTACATTGTGTGTGAGTCCGGGTGTGAAGGAACACTCCTTTAAAAGTGATTTCAGTGTGTGTGAGACCGGATGTGAAGGAACAATCCTTTAATAGTGATTTCAGTGTGTGTGAGACCGGGAGTGAAGGAACACTCCTTTAATAGTGATTTCAGTGTGTGTGAGTCCGGGTGTGAAGGAACACTCCTTTAATAGTGATTTAAGTGTGTGTGAGCCCGGGTCTGAAGGAACACTCCTTTAATAGTGATTTCAGTGTGTGTGAGTCCGGGTGTGATGGAACACTCCTTTAATAGTGATTTCAGTGTGTGTGTGAGTCTGGGTGTGAAGGAACACTCCTTTAACAGTGATTACATTGTGTGTGAGTCCGGGTGTGAAGGAACACTCCTTTAAAAGTGATTTCAGTGTGTGTGAGACCGGATGTGAAGGAACAATCCTTTAATAGTGATTTCAGTGTGTGTGAGACCGGGAGTGAAGGAACACTCCTTTAATAGTGATTTCAATGTGTGTGTGAGTCCGGGTTTTAAGGAACACTCCTTTAACAGTGATTACATTGTGTGTGAGTCCGTGTGTGAAGGAACACTCCTTTAACAGTGATTTCAGTGTGTGTGTTTCCGGGTGTGAAGGAAACTTCCTTTAATAGTGATTTCAGTGTTTGTGTGTGAACCCGGGTGTGAAGGAACTCTCCTTTAATAGTGATTTCAGTATGGGTGAGACCAGGTGTGAAGGAACACTCCTTTAATAGTGTTTTCAGTGTGTGTGAACCCGGGTGTGAAGGAACTCTCTTTTAATAGTGATTTCAGTGTCTGTGTGAGTCCGGGTGTGAAGGAACACTCCTTTAATAGTGATTTCAGTGTGTGTGAGCACGGTTGTGAAGGAACACTCCTTTAATAGTGATTTCAGTGTGTGTGTGAGCCTGGGTGTGAAGGAACACTCCTTTAACAGTGATTTCAGTGTGTGTGTGAGTCCGGGTGTGAAGGAACACTCCTTTAATAGTGATTTCAGTGTGTGTGAGTCCGGGTGTGAAGGAACACTCCTTTAATAGTGATTTCAGTGTGTATGAGCCCGGGTGTGAAGGAAACTTCCTTTAATAGTGATTTCAGTGTTTGTGTGTGAACCCGGGTGTGAAGGAACTCTCCTTTAATAGTGATTTCAGTGTGTATGTGAGACCAGGTGTGAAGGAACACTCCTTTAATAGTGTTTTCAGTGTGTGTGAACCCGAGTGTGAAGGAACTCTCTTTTAATAGTGATTTCAGTGTGTGTGTGAGTCCGGATGTGAAGGAACACTCCTTTAATAGTGTTTTCAGTGTGTGTGAGCCCGGGTGTGAAGGAACACTCCTTTAATAGTGAATTCAGTGTGTGTGTGAGTCCAGGTGTGAAGGAACACTCCTTTAATAATGATTTCAGTGTGTTGAGCCCGGGTGAGAAGGAACTCTCCTTTAATAGTGATTTCAGTGTGTGTGTGAGCCTGGGTGTGAAGGAACACTCCTTTAATAGTGATTTCAGTGTGTGTGTGAGTCCGGGTGTGAAGGATCACTCCTTTAATAGTGATTTCAGTGTGTGTGAGCCCGGGTGTGAAGGAACACTACTTTAATAGTGATTTCTGTGTGTGTGAGTCCGGGTGTGAAGGAACACTCCTTTAATAGTGATTTCAGTGTGTGTGTGAGTCCGGGTGTGAAGTAACACTCCTTTAATAGTGATTTCAATGTGTGTGAGCCCGGGTGTGAAGGAACACTCCTTTAAGAGAGATTTCAGTGTGTGTGAGTCCGGGTGTGAAGGATCACTTCTTTAATAGTGATTTCAGTGTGTGTGATTCCAGGTGTGAAGGAACACTCCTTTAATAGTGTTTTCAGTGTGTGTGAGCCCGGGTGTGAAGGAACACTCCTTTAATAGTGATTTCAGTGTGTGTGTGAGCCTGGGTGTGAAGGAACACTCCTTTAAGAGAGATTTCAGTGTGTGTGAGTCCGGGTGTGAAGGAACACTTCTTTAATAGTGATTTCAGTGTGTGTGTGGGTCTGGGTGTGAAGGAACACTCCTTTAATAGTGATTTCAGTGTGTGTGAGCCCGGGTGTGAAGGAACACTCCTTTAATAGTGATTTCAGTGTGTGTGAGTCCGGTTGTGAAGGAACACTCCTTTAATAGTGATTTCAGTGTGTGTGAGTCCGGGTGTGAAGGAACACTCCTTTACCAGTGATTTCAGTGTGTGTGTGAGTCTGGGTGTGAAGGAACACTCCTTTAATAGTGATTTCAGTGTGTGTGTGAGTCTGGGTGTGAAGGAACACTCCTTTAATAGTGATTTCAGTGTGTTTGATTCCAGGTGTGAAGGAACACTCCTTTACCAGTGATTTCAGTGTGTGTGATTCCAGGTGTGAAGGAACACTCCTTTAATAGTGATTTCAGTGTGTGTGTGAGTCTGGGTGTGAAGGAACACTCCTTTAATAGTGATTTCAGTGTGTGTGAGTCCGGGTGTGAAGGAACACACCTTTAATAGTGATTTCAGTGTGTGTGTGAGCACGGGTGTGAAGGAACACTCCTTTAAGAGAGATTTCAGTGTGTGTGAGTCCGGGTGTGAAGGAACACTTCTTTAATAGTGATTTCAGTGTGTGTGTGAGTCTGGGTGTGAAGGAACACTCCTTTAATAGTGATTTCAGTGTGTGTGAGTCCGGGTGTGAAGGAACACACCTTTAATAGTGATTTCAGTGTGTGTGAGTCCGGGTTTGAAGGAACACTCCTTTAGTAGTGATTTCAGTGTGTTTGAGTCCGGGTGTGAAGGAACACTCCTTTAATAGTGATTTCAGTGTGTGTGTGAGTCCGGGTGTGAAGGATCACTCCATTAATAGTGATTTCAGTGTGTGTGAGCCCAGGTGTGAAGGAACACTACTTTAATAGTGATTTCTGTGTGTGTGTGTCCGGGTGTGAAGGAACACTCCTTTAATAGTGATTTCAGTGTGTGTGTGAGTCCGGGTGTGAAGGAACACTCCTTTAATAGTGATTTCAGTGTGTGTGTGAGAGCCCGGGTGTGAGGGAACACTCCTTTAATAGTGATTTCAGTGTGTGTGAGTCTGGGTGTGACGGAACACTCCTGTAATAGTGATTTCAGTGTGTGTGAGAGACCGGGTGTGAAGGAACACTCCTTTAATAGTGATTTCAGTGTGTGTGTGAGAGCCCGGGTGTGAAGGAACACTCCATTAATAGTGATTTCAGTGTGTGTGAGCCCGGGTGTGAAGGAACACTCCTTTAATAGTGATTTCAGTGTGTGTGAGTCCGGGTGTGAAGGAACACTCCTTTAATAATGATTTCAGTGTGTGTGAGACCGGGTGTGAAGGAACACTCCTTTAATAATGATTTCAGTGTGTGTGTGAGTCCGGGTGTGAAGGAACACTCCTTTAATAGTGATTTCAGTGTGTGTGTGAGTCCGGGTGTGAAGGAACACTCCTTTAATAGTGATTTCAGTCTGTGTGAGTCCAGGTGTGAAGGAACACTCCTTTAATAGTGATTTCAGTGTGTATGTGAGTCCGGGTGTGAAGGAACTCTCCTTTAATAGTGATTTCAGTCTGTGTGAGTGCGGGTGTGAAGGAACACTCCTTTAATAGTGATTTCATTCTGTGTGAGTGCGGGTGTGAAGGAACACTCCTTTAATAGTGATTTCAGTCTGTGTGAGTGCGGGTGTGAAGGAACACTCCTTTAAAAGTGATTTCAGTGTGTGTGTGAGTCCGTGTGTGAAGGAACACTCCTTTAATAGTGATTTCAGTCTGTCTGAGACCAGGTGTGAAGGAACACTCCGTTAATAGTGATTTCAGTGTGTGTGTGAGTCCGGGTGTGAAGGAACACTCCTTTAATAGTGATTTCAGTGTGTGTGAGCCCGGGTGTGAAGGAACACTCCTTTAATAGTGATTTCAGTGTGTGTGAGCCCGGGTGTGAAGGAACTCTCCTTTAATAGTGATTTCAGTGTGTGTGTGAGCCTGGGTGTGAAGGAACACTCCTTTAATAGTGATTTCAGTGTGTGTGAGCCCGGGTGTGAAGGAACACTCCTTTAATAGTGATTTCAGTGTGTGAGAGCCTGGGTGTGAAGGAACACTCCTTTAATAGTGATTTCAGTGTTTGTGAGACCGGGTGTGAAGGAACACTCCTTTAATAGTGATTTCAGTGTATGTGAGTCCGGGTGTGAAGGAACACTCCTTTAATAGTGATTTCAGTATTTGTGAGACCAGTTGTGAAGGAACACTCCTTTAATAGTGTTTTCAGTGTGTGTGAGCCCGGGCGTGAAGGAACTCTCCTTTAATAGTGATTTCAGTGTGTGAGTGAGTCCGGGTGTCAAGGAACACTCCTTTAACAGTGATTTCCGTGTGTGTGTGTGAGCCCGGGTGTGAAGGAACACTCCTTTAATAGTGATTTCAGGGTATGTGAGTCCAGGTGTGAAGGAACACTCCTTTAATAGTGATTTCAGTGTGTGTGTGTGCCCGGGTGTGAAGGAACACTCCTTTAATAGTGATTTCAGTGTGTGTGAGTCTGGGTGTGAGGGAACATTCCTTTCATAGTGATTTCAGTGTGTGTGAGTCCGGGAGTGAAGGAACACTCCTTTAATAGTGATTTCAGTGTGTGTGAGACCGCGTCTGAAGGAACACTCCTTTAATAGTGATTTCAGTGTGTGTGTGAGTCCGGGTGTGAAGGAACACTCCTTTAACAGTGATTTCAATGTGTGTGAGCCCGGGTGTGAAGGAACACTCCTTTAATAGTGATTTCAGTGTGTGTGAGTCCGGGTGTGAAGGAAACTTCCTTTAATAGTGTTTTCAGTGTTTGTGTGTGAACCCGGGTGTGAAGGAACTCTCCTTTAATAGTGATTTCAGTATGGGTGAGACCGGGTGTGAAGGAACACTCCTTTAATAGTGTTTTCTTTGTGTGTGAATCTGGGTGTGAGGGAACACTCCTTTAATAGTGATTTCAGTGTGTGTGAGACCGCGTCTGAAGGAACACTCCTTTAATAGTGATTTCAGTGTGTGTGAGTCCGGGTGTGAAGGAACACTCCTTTAATAGTGATTTAAGTGTGTGTGAGCCCGGGTCTGAAGGAACACTCCTTTAATAGTGATTTCAGTGTGTGTGAGTCCGGGTGTGATGGAACACTCCTTTAATAGTGATTTCAGTGTGTGTGTGAGTCTGGGTGTGAAGGAACACTCCTTTAACAGTGATTACATTGTGTGTGAGTCCGGGTGTGAAGGAACACTCCTTTAAAAGTGATTTCAGTGTGTGTGAGACCGGATGTGAAGGAACAATCCTTTAATAGTGATTTCAGTGTGTGTGAGACCGGGAGTGAAGGAACACTCCTTTAATAGTGATTTCAATGTGTGTGGGAGTCCGGGTTTGAAGGAACACTCCTTTAACAGTGATTACATTGTGTGTGAGTCCGTGTGTGAAGGAACACTCCTTTAACAGTGATTTCAGTGTGTGTGTTTCCGGGTGTGAAGGAAACTTCCTTTAATAGTGATTTCAGTGTTTGTGTGTGAACCCGGGTGTGAAGGAACTCTCCTTTAATAGTGATTTCAGTATGGGTGAGACCAGGTGTGAAGGAACACTCCTTTAATAGTGTTTTCAGTGTGTGTGAACCCGGGTGTGAAGGAACTCTCTTTTAATAGTGATTTCAGTGTGTGTGTGAGTCCGGGTGTGAAGGAACACTCCTTTAATAGTGATTTCAGTGTGTGTGAGCACGGTTGTGAAGGAACACTCCTTTAATAGTGATTTCAGTGTGTGTGTGAGCCTGGGTGTGAAGGAACACTCCTTTAACAGTGATTTCAGTGTGTGTGTGAGTCCGGGTGTGAAGGAACACTCCTTTAATAGTGATTTCAGTGTGTGTGAGTCCGGGTGTGAAGGAACACTCCTTTAATAGTGATTTCAGTGTGTATGAGCCCGGGTGTGAAGGAAACTTCCTTTAATAGTGATTTCAGTGTTTGTGTGTGAACCCGGGTGTGAAGGAACTCTCCTTTAATAGTGATTTCAGTGTGTATGTGAGACCAGGTGTGAAGGAACACTCCTTTAATAGTGTTTTCAGTGTGTGTGAACCCGAGTGTGAAGGAACTCTCTTTTAATAGTGATTTCAGTGTGTGTGTGAGTCCGAATGTGAAGGAACACTCCTTTAATAGTGTTTTCAGTGTGTGTGAGCCCGGGTGTGAAGGAACACTCCTTTAATAGTGAATTCAGTGTGTGTGTGAGTCCAGGTGTGAAGGAACACTCCTTTAATAGTGATTTCGGTGTGTTGAGCCCGGGTGAGAAGGAACTCTCCTTTAATAGTGATTTCAGTGTGTGTGTGAGCCTGGGTGTGAAGGAACACTCCTTTAATAGTGATTTCAGTGTGTGTGTGAGTCCGGGTGTGAAGGATCACTCCTTTAATAGTGATTTCAGTGTGTGTGAGCCCGGGTGTGAAGGAACACTACTTTAATAGTGATTTCTGTGTGTGTGAGTCCGGGTGTGAAGGAACACTCCTTTAATAGTGATTTCAGTGTGTGTGTGAGTCCGGGTGTGAAGGAACACTCCTTTAATAGTGATTTCAATGTGTGTGAGCCCGGGTGTGAAGGAACACTCCTTTAATAGTGATTTCAGTGTGTGTGAGTCCGGGTGTGAAGGAAACTTCCTTTAATAGTGATTTCAGTGTTTGTGTGTGAACCCGGGTGTGAAGGAACACTCCTTTAATAGTGATTTCAGTATGGGTGAGACCAGGTGTGAAGGAACACTCCTTTAATAGTGTTTTCAGTGTGTGTGAACCCGGGTGTGAAGGAACTCTCTTTTAATAGTGATTACAGTGTGTGTGTGAGTCCGGGTGTGAAGGAACACTCCTTTAATAGTGATTTCAGTGTGTGTGTGAGGCTGGGTGTGAAGGAACACTCGTTTAATAGTGATTTCAGTGTGTGTGAGTCCGGGTGTGAAGGAAACTTCCTTTAATATTGATTTCAGTGTTTGTGTGTGAACCCGGGTGTGAAGGAACTCTCCTTTAATAGTGATTTCAGTGTGTATGTGAGACCAGGTGTGAAGGAACACTCCTTTAATAGTGTTTTCAGTGTGTGTGAACCCGGGTGTGAAGGAACTCTCTTTTAATAGTGATTTCAGTGTGTGTGTGAGTCCGGATGTGAAGGAACACTCCTTTAATAGTGTTTTCAGTGTGTGTGAGCCCGGGTGTGAAGGAACACTCCTTTAATAGTGATTTCAGTGTGTTGAGCCCGGGTGAGAAGGAACACTCCTTTAATAGTGATTTCAGTGTGTGTGTGAGCCTGGGTGTGAAGGAACACTCCTTTAAGAGAGATTTCAGTGTGTGTGAGTCCGGGTGTGAAGGAACACTCCTTTAATAGTGATTTCAGTGTGTGTGTGAGTCTGGGTGTGAAGGAACACTCCTTTAATAGTGATTTCAGTGTGTGTGAGTCCGGGTGTGAAGGAACACTCCTTTAATAGTGTTTTCTGTGTGTGTGAATCTGGGTGTGAGGGAACACTCCTTTAATAGTGATTTCAGTGTGTGTGAGACCGCGTCTGAAGGAACACTCCTTTAATAGTGATTTCAGTGTGTGTGAGTCCGGGTGTGAAGGAACACTCCTTTAATAGTGATTTAAGTGTGTGTGAGCCCGGGTCTGAAGGAACACTCCTTTAATAGTGATTTCAGTGTGTGTGAGTCCGGGTGTGATGGAACACTCCTTTAATAGTGATTTCAGTGTGTGTGTGAGTCTGGGTGTGAAGGAACACTCCTTTAACAGTGATTACATTGTGTGTGAGTCCGGGTGTGAAGGAACACTCCTTTAACAGTGATTTCAGTGTGTGTGAGACCGGGAGTGAAGGAACACTCCATTAATAGTGATTTCAGTGTGTGTGTGAGTCCGGGTGTGAAGGAACAATCCTTTAATAGTGATTTCAGTGTGTGTGAGACCGGGAGTGAAGGAACACTCCATTAATAGTGATTTCAGTGTGTGTGTGAGTACGGGTGTGAAGGAACACTCCTTTAACAGTGATTACATTGTGTGTGAGTCCGTGTGTGAAGGAACACTCCTTTAACAGTGATTTCAGTGTGTGTGTGTCCGGGTGTGAAGGAAACTTCCTTTAATAGTGATTTCAGTGTTTGTGTGTGAACCCGGGTGTGAAGGAACTCTCCTTTAATAGTGATTTCAGTATGGGTGAGACCAGGTGTGAAGGAACACTCCTTTAATAGTGTTTTCAGTGTGTGTGAACCCGGGTGTGAAGGAACTCTCTTTTAATAGTGATTTCAGTGTGTGTGTGAGTCCGGGTGTGAAGGAACACTCCTTTAATAGTGATTTCAGTGTGTGTGTGAGCCTGGGTGTGAAGGAACACTCCTTTACCAGTGATTTCAGTGTGTGTGTGAGTCCGGGTGTCAAGGAACACTCCTTTAACAGTGATTTCAGTGTGTGTGTGTGAGCCCGGGTGTGAAGGAACACTCCTTTAATAGTGATTTCAGGGTATGTGAGTCCAGGTGTGAAGGAACACTCCTTTAATAGTGATTTCAGTGTGTGTGTGTGCCCGGGTGTGAAGGAACACTCCTTTAATAGTGATTTCAGTGTGTGTGAGTCTGGGTGTGAGGGAACACTCCTTTCATAGTGATTTCAGTGTGTGTGAGTCCGGGAGTGAAGGAACACTCCTTTAATAGTGATTTCAGTGTGTGTGAGACCGCGTCTGAAGGAACACTCCTTTAATAGTCATTTCAGTGTGTGTGTGAGTCCGGGCGTGAAGGAACACTCCTTTAACAGTGATTTCAATGTGTGTGAGCCCGGGTGTGAAGGAACACTCCTTTAATAGTGATTTCAGTCTGTGTGAGTCCGGGTGTGAAGGAAACTTCCTTTAATAGTGATTTCAGTGTTTGTGTGTGAACCCGGGTGTGAAGGAACTCTCCTTTAATAGTGATTTCAGTATGGGTGAGACCGGGTGTGAAGGAACATTCCTTTAATAGTGTTTTCTGTGTGTGTGAACCCGGGTGTGAAGGAACTCTCTTTTAATAGTGATTTCAGTGTGTGTGTGAGCCTGGGTGTGAAGGAACACTCCTTTAACGGTGATTTCAGTGTGTGTGTGTCCGGGTGTGAAGGAACACTCCTTTAATAGTGATTTCAGTGTGTGTGAGTCCGGGTGTGAAGGAACTCTCCTTTAATAGTGATTTCAGTGTGTGTGTGAGCCTGGATGTGAAGGAACACTCCTTTAATAGTGATTTCAGTGTGTGTGAGCCCGGGTGTGAAGGAACACTCCTTTAATAGTGATTTCAGTGTGTGAGAGCCTGGGTGTGAAGGAACACTCCTTTAATAGTGATTTCAGTGTGTGTGAGCCCGGGTGTGAAGGAACACTCCTTTAATAGTGATTTCAGTGTGTGTGAGACCGGGTGTGAAGGAACACTCCTGTAATAGTGATTTCAGTGTGTGTGAGTCTGGGTGTGAAGGAACACTCCTTTAATAGTGATTTCAGTATGGGTGAGACCAGTTGTGAAGGAACACTCCTTTAATAGTGTTTTCAGTGTGTGTGAACCCGGGTGTGAAGGAACTCTCCTTTAATAGTGATTTCAGTGTGTGAGTGAGTCCGGGTGTCAAGGAACACTCCTTTAACAGTGTTTTCAGTGTGTGTGTGTGAGCCCGGGTGTGAAGGAACACTCCTTTAATAGTGATTTCAGGGTATGTGAGTCCAGGTGTGAAGGAACACTCCTTTAATAGTGATTTCAGTGTGTGTGTGTGCCCGGGTGTGAAGGAACACTCCTTTAATAGTGATTTCAGTGTGTGTGAGTCTGGGTGTGAGGGAACACTCCTTTAATAGTGATTTCAGTGTGTGTGAGACCGCGTCTGAAGGAACACTCCTTTAATAGTGATTTCAGTGTGTGTGTGAATCCGGGTGTGAAGGAACACTCCTTTAACAGTGATTTCAATGTGTGTGAGCCCGGGTGTGAAGGAACACTCCTTTAATAGTGATTTCAGTGTGTGTGAGTCCGGGTGTGAAGGAAACTTCCTTTAATAGTGATTTCAGTGTTTGTGTGTGAACCCGGGTGTGAAGGAACTCTCCTTTAATAGTGATTTCAGTATGGGTGAGACCAGGTGTGAAGGAACACTCCTTTAATAGTGTTTTCTGTGTGTGTGAACCCGGGTGTGAAGGAACTCTCTTTTAATAGTGATTTCAGTGTGTGTGTGAGCCTGGGTGTGAAGGAACACTCCTTTAACAGTGATTTCAGTGTGTGTGTGTCCGGGTGTGAAGGAACACTCCTTTAATAGTGATTTCAGTGTGTGTGAGCCCGGGTGTGAAGGAACACTCCTTTAATAGTGATTTCAGTGTGTGTGAATCCGGGTGTGAAGGAAACTTCCTTTAATAGTGATTTCAGTGTTTTTGTGTGAACCCGGGTGTGAAGGAACACTCCTTTAATAGTGATTTCAGTGTGTATGTGAGACCAGGTGTGAAGGAACACTCCTTTAATAGTGTTTTCAGTGTGTGTGAACCCGGGTGTGAAGGAACTCTCTTTTAATAGTGATTTCAGTGTGTGTGTGAGTCCGGATGTGAAGGAACACTCCTTTAATAGTGTTTTCAGTGTGTGTGAGCCCGGGTGTGAAGGAACACTCCTTTACTAGTGATTTCAGTGTGTGTGAGCCCGGGTGAGAAGGAACACTCCTTTAATAGTGATTTCAGTGTGTGTGTGAGCCCGGGTGTGAAGGAACACTCCTTTAATAGTGATTTCAGTGTGTGTGAGCCCGGATGTGAAGGAACACTCCTTTAATAGTGATTTCAGTGTGTGTGAGTCCGGGTGTGAAGGAACACTCCTTTAATAGTGATTTCAGTGTGTGTGAGTCTGGGTGTGAAGGAACACTCCTTTAATAGTGATTTCAGTGTGTGTGAGTCCGGGTGTGAAGGAACACTCCCTTAATAGTGATTTCAGTGTACATGTGTGTGCCCTGTTGTGAAGGAACACTCCTTTAATAGTGATTTCAGTGTGTGTTTGTGTGTGCCCGTGTGTGAAGGAACATTCCTTTAATAGTGATTTCAGTGTGTGTGAGTCTGGGTGTGAAGGAACACTCCCTTAATTGTGATTTCAGTGTATGTGTGTGTGCCCGGGTGTGAAGTAACACTCCTTTAATAGTGATTTCAGTGTGTGTGAGCCCATGCGTAAAGGAACACTCCTTTAATAGTGATTTCAGGGTGTGTGTGAGCCCGGGTGTGAAGGATCACTCCTTTAATAGTGATTTCAGTGTCTGTGTCTGGGTGTGAAGGAACACTCCTTGAATAGAGATTTTATGTGTGTTGAGCCCGGGTGTGAAGGATCTCTCCTTTAATAGTGATTTCAGTGTGTGTGAGCCCGGGTGTGAAGGAACACTCCTTTAATAGTGATTTCAGTGCGTGTTATTCCGGTAGTGAAGGAACACTCCTGTAATAGTGATTTCAGTGTGTGTGTGAGTCCGGGTGTGAAGGAACACTCCTTTAATAGTGATTTCAGTGTGTGTGTGAGTCCGGGTGTGAAGGAACACTCATTTAATAGTGATTTCAGTTTGTGTGAGTCCGGGTGTGAAGGAACACTCCTTTAATAGTGAATTCAGTGTATGTGTGAAGCCGGGTGTGAAGGAACTCTCCTTTAATAGTGAATTCAGTGTGTGTGTGAGCCCGGGTGTGAAGGAACACTCCTTTAATAGTGATTTCAGTGTGTGTGTGTCCGGGTGTGAAGGAACACTCCTTTAATAGTGATTTCAGTGTGTGTGAGCCCGAGTGTGAAGGCACACTCCTTTAATAGTTATTTCAGTGTGTGTGTGTGAGTCCGGATGTGAAGGAACACTCCTTTAATAGTGATTTCAGTGTGTGTGAATCCAGATGTGAAGGAACACCCCTTTAATAGTGATTTCAGTGTGTTTGTGAGCCCGGGTGTGAAGGAACACCCCTTTAATAGTGATTTCAGTGTGTGCGTGAGTCTGGGTGCGAAGGAACACTCTGTTAATAGTGATTTCAGGGTGTGTTTATGTGTCTCGCTGTGAAGGAACACTCCTTTAATAGTGATTTCAGTGTGTGTGTGTGAGCCCGGGTGTGAAGGAACACTCCTTTAATAGTGATTTCAGTGTGTGTGTGTCCGGGTGTGAAGGAACACTCCTTTAATAGTGATTTCAGTGTGTGTGTGTGAGTCCGTGTGTGAAGGAACACTCCTTTAATAGTGATTTCAGTTTGTGTGTGAGTCCGGGTGTGAAGGAACACTCCTTTAATAGTGATTTCAGTGTGTGTGTGAGACCGGGTGTGAAGGAACACTCCTTTAATAGTGATTTCAGTGTGTGTGAGTCTGGGTGTGGAGGAACACTCCTTTAACAGTGATTTCAGTGTGTGTGAGTCTGGGTGTGAAGGAACACTCCTTTAATAGTGATTTCAGTCTGTGTGTGAGTCCGGGTGTGAAGGAACACTCCTTTAATAGTGATTTCAGTGTGTGCGTGAGTCCGGGTGTGAAGGAACACTCCTTTAATAGTGATTTCAGTGTGTGTGAGACCAGGTGTGAAGGAACACTCCTTTCATTGTGATTTCAGTGTGTGTGAGACCGGGTGTGAAGGAACACTCCTTTAATAGTGATTTCAGTCTGTGTCTGTGTGCCCGGGTGTGAAGGAACACTCCTTTAATAGTGATTTCAGTGTGTGTGTGTGTGGGACCGGGTGTGAAGGAACACTCCATTAATAGTGATTTCAGTGTGTGTGAGACCGGGTGTGAAGGAACACTCCTTTAATAGTGATTTCAGTGTGTGTGAGCCCGGGTGTGAAGGAACACTCCTTTAATAGTGATTTCAGTCTGTGTGTGAGTCCGGGTGTGAAGGAACACTCCTTTAATAGTGATTTCAGTCTGTGTGTGAGTCCGGGTGTGAAGGAACACTCCTTTAATAGTGATTTCAGTGTTTGTGAGACCGGGTGTGAAGGAACACTCCTTTAATAGTGATTTCAGTGTTTGTGAGACCGGGTGTGAAGGAACACTCCTTTAATAGTGATTTCTGTGTTTGTGAGACCGGGTGTGAAGGAACACTCCTTTAATAGTGATTTCAGTCTGTGTGTGAGTCCGGGTGTGAAGGAACACTCCTTTAATAGTGATTTCAGTCTGTGTCTGTGTGCCCGGGTGTGAAGGAACACTCCTTTAATAGTGATTTCAGTGTGTGTGAGACCGGCTGTGAAGGAACACTCCTTTAATAGTGATTTCAGTGTGTGTGAGACCGGCTGTGAAGGAACACTCCTTTAATAATGATTTCAGTCTGTGTCTGTGTGCCCGGGTGTGAAGGAACACTCATTTAAATCAATTTCTGATTGTGTTTGCATTAACCTGACGTGTGATATATCTTTGAAACATGCGTCTTGATGTTCGATCACATGATCTTGGCATCCAATATCCGAGTTTCTTTGGCTGCCTCTGCAGTCTGTTGTCTTGTGTTAGTGTGTGAGAGTCTTGACTGAGTTTTGAATTTTATGCACAGCAGTGTTCGTGCTGAGTTCCTTTTGCTTAGAAATGGACTGCGTTTCTTGTAAGAACGTCCTGCTGATCTTCTTCGTCTTGTTCCCAACTCAGTCACCCTCAAACAAGTGTTCAAACTGGACCCTTAAGCAGGGCCCTCGATCCACCTGTCTCTTGTCGCCCTATCACTCTCTCCTTCTCTCTTCCTGTCCTCAATCCCTGCCTCCCTTTAAGTTTAAGTTTCTGGCACGTACGAGGTTAGTGTGGACTGAGTGTAGTACCGCACACTCTCTCTAAAACATGACCCGCACCCAGTGTCAGCCTGCACGGACTGAGCCCTGTGTACCAGCAAGCATGGAGACAGATTGTAGCTTGTACCCTTTACTTTGTAAACCGTCCTAAGAAACAATAAAAACTTACAGTTCACCTACGTTTGACTATCGAGGCTTCTTCAGACAGATTGAACTGTAACCAATACCCCACAACCTGGTGGCAGCGGTGGGCGGGTGGGGGGGATTAAAAACCCAGAGCCTCACTAAAGTGCAGAGAAAAAGCAAGTGCTAGAATTCGGAGGAAGGTCCTCCACAAAATCCTGATCTGAAAAGAATCACCCGGAGCTGAGGGGCAGGAGTAAATCCACCAGGAGGAAACTGCAAAGAAAGGCTTGGAAGCTGAGTGCAGAGGTTTAAACCTCCTTCCTGTCGTGGAAGAGTCCATGGCACCTCCTTTGGAGATCCAACGTCAAGACCCATCATGCAGGGTGAGCTCAATGTTTCAAACTCCAGACTGCTGGAAGGCTTTGAGAAGCCCTTAAATAATTCAGAGAGCCATGAAGCTATTAATGCTTATAATGTTAGGGCAACTTTCTTTTTAAAGTAGACTTTTATTCTGTGGGCGTGTCCGGGTGTGTTTTAACTGGATTAAAGCAGCTCGTCTGAGTGCTTTGATGTGTACCAGCTTTCAGATGTAACCAAAGAGGTAGAGTGCATTTACATTTTGTTATACACAGCATTCAAGAAGGGGAATTAAATCTTGTCCTAGCTGGGAGGCACCAAGCAATATGTTTATATTACCAATAAAATCGGTACTGTGGAAGGGGTTTTACTGTTAGAGGAGGTGGAGTTGAAAAGGAGCTGGTGATACAATGAGAACTTCCGCTCAGTGAGAGGTGCTGGATATAACCGATCGCAATTCTGTGTGTGTGTGCGGAGCTCAGACAATGTAAGCTCAAAGCAGCTGTGAGCCCACAACTCTCTGCAAAGGAACCAAAGTGAAAGGAACCTCATTGTGAATTCATAGGGTGAAAATGCTTTGCCTGGTGTCTGGTTAAGTCTATGGGTTGTTGTTGCCTTAGTGGGGATTAATTTGGGAATGTGTTAAAAGTTATGATAGTAGTAATGTGTAGCCATGTGTATATATATTTTTAACCTGTGTAAATTAATAAAATGGTTCATTTATTTCGATATAAAAATCTCTCGAGAACTGGTGGTCTTATTCCTGATTTTAGAGCTGCAACTCCAATCGAAAATACAGGTCATGACAGTTGTTTAAAATCTCCCTCTGGGACTTTAAGTGACTGAGCCTTTACCGACTGCTGTCTCATCAGGCAGAGACAGGAGTGCAGTTTGAGTAAAGAACGCATCGCTCGATCCTGATTCCCAAGCCCACGCTCGCTCTGAAACGGGAACAGTGTTGAATTAAATAATCCGGGAGAATCGTGGCCTTTTAAGTGGGGCTAAAGGCCAGGATTTGACAGATTTGTGACTTTAACTTGCAGAACACTGAAAGGCCTGGATAGAGTGGACGTGGGGAAGATGTTTCCATTAGTAGGAGAGACTAGGACCCGAGGGCACAGCCTCAGAGTAAAGGGAAGACCTTTTAGAACAGAGATGAGGAGAAACGTCTTTAGCCAGAGAGTGGTGAATCTATGGAATTCATTGCCACAGAAGGCTGTGCAGGCCAGGTCATTGAGTGTATTTAAGACCGGGATAGACAGGTTCTTGATTGGTAAGGGGATCAAAGGTTACGGGGAGAAGGCGGGAGAATGGGGTTGAGAAACTTATCAGCCATGATTGAATGGCGGAGCAGACTCGATGGGCCGAATGGCCTAATTTCTGCTCCTATGTCTCGTGGTCTTGTGGTCTTGTGGTCTCTCTTTATGCTCTGCGCGCTCCACAGCTTGAAACTTGATATAATCGTCAAAGGCGTTTACTGTTTCATCGAAGCTGGCTGAGGATTGATGAAGGCACCGCGTTGGGATTAGTCATTCCACAAGGCCACCAAACCGCTCGGAGGAACTCGGTAAGCTGGACTTGTTCAAGTTTGGGATTTCGAGCTCCGGTGGGCTCCGGTGTTGCAGGAATTGTCTCCTCTGGGACCCCCAAACTTGGACTCGGTGAGGCGCTGGGATTTGTCCGAGTGGATTTGGAAGCGAGGGGAATCCCAGCCCATTAGAAGGGTGGGCTCTGTTTGAATTTGGAGATGGTGTCGACGTTCACTTGGAGACAAAGGGACCCCCAGGGCTGGGGTGGGGACCCCCAGGGCCGGAGTAGTGGGGACCCCCAGGGCCGGAATGGGGACCCCCAGGGCCGGAATGAGGACCCCCAGGGCTGGGATGGGGACCCCCAGGGCCAGAGTGGGACACCCAGGGCCGGAATGGGGACCCCCAGGGCTGGGGTGGGGGCCCCCAGGGATGGGGTGGGGACCCCCAGGGCCGGGGTGGGGACACCCAGGGCCGGGGTGGGGGACCCCCAGGGATGGGGTGGGGGACCCCCAGGGCAGGGGTGGGGACCCCCAGGGCCGGGGGTGGGGGACCCCCAGGGATGGGGTGGGGACCCCCAGGGCCGGGGTGGGGACCCCCAGGGCTGGGGTGGCGACCCCCAGCGATGGGGTGGGGACCCCCAGGGCCGGGGTGGGGACCCCCAGGGATGGGGTGGGGGACACCCAGGGCCGGGGTGGGGACCCCCAGGGATGGGGGTGGGGACCCCCAGGGATGGGGTGGGGACCCCCAGGGATGGGGTGGGGACCCCCAGGGATGGGGTGGGGACCCCCAGGGCCGGGGTGGGGACCCCCAGGGATGGGGTGGGGACCCCCAGGGATGGGGTGGGGACCCCCAGGGATGGGGTGGGAGCACTCACAGCTTGAGAACAAATTCAAAGCTGGATTCTCGGAATGGCCAACGAGAAAGCTCGTTACACTCAGCGGGAAAGTGAAGACCCTCATACCCTCACCCCTCATACCCCTCACCCTCATACCCCTCACCCTCTCACCCTCATACCCTCACCCTCATACCCTCACCCTCATACCCTTCACCCTCATACCCCTCACCCTCTCACCCTCATACCCTCACCCTCATACCCTCACCCTCATACCCCTCACCCTCGTACCCTCACCCTCATACCCCTCACCCTCATACCCCTCACCCTCATACCCCTCACCCTCTCCACCCTCATAACCTCACCCGCTCACCCTCATACCCCTCACCCTCTCACCCTCACCCTCTCACCCTCATACCCTCACCCTCATACCCCTCACCCTCATACCCCTCACCCTCATACCCCTCACCCTCTCACCCTCATACCCTCACCCGCTCACCCTCATACCCCTCACACCTCTCACCCTCTCACCCTCATACCCTCACCCTCTCCCTCACTCACACCTCACCCCTCACCCTCACCTCACCCTCATACCCTCACACCCTCATCCTCTCACTCTCACACCCCATCCTCCTCACCCCTACCCTCACCCTCATCCCCTCACCCTCATACCCTCACCCTCTCACCCTCACCCTCTCACCTCATACCCTCACCTCATACCCTCACCCTCATACCTCCTCACCCTCTCACCCTCATACCCTCACCCCCCTCTCACCCTCATACCCCGCACCCTCTCACCCTCACACCTTCACCCTCACACCCCCTCACCCTCTACTTACCCTCATCCCTCACACCCCTCCTCTCACCCTCACACCCCCATCCTCTCACCTCATACCCTCACCCTCTCACCCTCACACCCTCACCTCTCACCCTCATACCCTCATACCCTCACCCTCTCACCCTCACACCCTCACCTGTCACCCTCACCTCTCGTGTCATACCTTCACCCACATACCCACCCCTCACCTCACCCTCATCCCTCACCCCTCATACCTCACCCTCTCACCCTCATACCTCACCCTCCTCTCACCCTCATACCCTCACCCTCACTCACCCTTCACCCTCATCCTCTACCCTCATACCCTCACCCTCTCACCCTCATACCCTCATACCCTCACCCTCTCACCTCATACCCTCACCCTCTCACACTCACCCTCACCCTCTCACCCTCATACCCCCACCCTCTCACCCTCATACCCTCACCCTCTCACCCTCACCCTCTCACCCTCATACCCTCACCCTCTCACCCTCATACCTTCACCCTCACACCCTCACCCTCTCACCCTCACCCTCTCACCCTCATACCTTCACCCTCATACCTTCACACCCTCACCCTCTCACCCTCATACCCTCACCCTCTCACCCTCACACCTTCACCCTCTCATCCTCATACCCTCATACCCTCATACCCTCACCCTCTCAACCTCTCACCCTCTCACCCTCATACCCTCATACCCTCACCCTCTCACCCTCCTACCCTCACCCTCTCACCCTCATACCCTCACCCTCTCACCCACATACCCTCACTCTCTCATCCTCTCACCCTCATACCCTCACCCTCCCCCTCCCCTCCCCCTCTCACCCACTCAGCAGGAAGGTGAAGACCATCTTACCCTCACGCTCTCACCTCATACCCTCACCCTCTCACCCTCATTACTCTCACACTCTCCCTCACCCTCACCCTCACCCTACTACCCTCACACCCTCATCACCCCTCAACCTCACACCTCACCCTCCTCACACCCTCACCACCTCACCATCCCCTCTCACCCTCATACCTCCCCTCTCACCCTCATACTCTCACCCTCACCCTCTCACCCTCACCCTCACCCTCTTACCCTCACACCCTCACCCTCTCACCCTCATCACCCTCACACTCTCACCCCTCACCCTCACACCCTCACCATCTCACCCTCTCACCCTCATACCCTCACCCTCTCACCCTCAAACCCACATACCCTCACCCTCATATCCTCACCCTCTCACCCTCATATCCTCACCCTCTTACCCTGAACTCACCCTCTCACCCTCATACCCTCACACTCTCACCCTAAAACCCACATACCCTCACCCTCATATCCTCACCCCTCTCACCCTCATATCCTCACCCTCTTAACCTCAACTCACCCTCTCACCCTCATACACTCATACCCTCACACTGTCACCCTCATACCCTCACCCTCTTACCCTGAACTCACCCTCTCACCCTCATACCCTCATACCCTCACCCTCTCATCCTCATACCCTCACACTCTTACCCTCAACTCACCCACTCACCCTCATACCCTTACCCTCTCACGCTCATACCCTCACCCTCTCACCCTCATACCCTCACCCTCTCACCCTCTCACCCTCATACCCTCACCCTCATCCCCTCATCCCTCTCACCCTCATACCCCTCACCCTCTCACCCTCACCCCTCACACCCTCACCCTCACCCCTCACCCTCATACCTACCCCTCACCCTCATACCCCTCACCCCTCATAACCCCTCACCCCTCTCACCCTCATACCCCTCACCCTCTCACCCTCTCACCCCTCACTACCCTCACCCTCTCACCCTCACACCTCACCTCACCTCTCACTCTCACACCCTCACCCTCTCACCCTCATACCTTCACCCTCATACCCTCACACCCTCATCCTCTCACTCCTCACACCCCCATCCTCTCACCCTCATACCCTCACCCTCATACCCCTCACCCTCATAACCCTCACCCTCATACCCCTCACCCTCTCACCCCTCATACCCTCACTCTCATACCCTCACCCTCATACCCCTCACCCTCATACCCCTCACCCTCATACCCCTCACCCTCTCACCCTCATACCCTCACCCGCTCACCCTCATACCCGCACCCTCTCACCCTCACACCTTCACCCTCTCACTCTCACACCCTCCACCCTCTCACCCTCATACCTTCACCCTCATACCCTCACACCCTCATCCTCTCACCCTCACACCCCCATCCTCTCACCCTCATACCCTCATACCCTCACCCTCTCACCCCTCACACCCCTCACCTCATACCCTCATACCCTCACCCTC